>JARJDT010025860.1:0-17767 GCA_030264655.1 Leptusa sp. GC000079 | reverse complement strand
CTGTGTGGGCAAATTGTTAGCGAAAAGGGAGTAAAGTGCCCATCATGGATAAAAACAAAACTGACGAGTTCAGGGCCGGTTCATCTAAATTTTGGGCTCCGACTAACTCATAAAAAAAATTAATAAATTATCGTAGATTTATAAGCTAGATACAAAAAAATCATTTTAATGCCGACACACAAGGCATTGAAATTAAATTTTTTGTCGAGCATAAAATGCTATTTTATATTCAATCAATTTAAAAGCACAATTAAAATCATCTTAAAATTGGAAAGTATAAATATTCAATAATAAATATGTAGCGACACCTGTCGGACATGCTGTTTTAACTCGCTGTCATATCAATCATATTGATTTTAAAGCTTAGGCATAGAAGTACTTCTCTTCCTAGTCATAAAAGTACTTCAAGGAATGCGCAGATAAATTCTTGGTAGATTGAAGATAAAATATATTATTTATTTCGATAACGTGTAAATTAATTTAAAAAAATCATCGGTTAGTTTGGGAATAAACCGGCCCTGAGCGTGTTATTAACTACGCTACGATCCTTGATATGAAAGTTTGTTGTTGCTGTCGTTTTATATGTGTTTGTTTATAGATATTTAATTAAAATTTGTGCGCTGTGAACACTACTATTTCCTGTCGTCATTCTATCGTGTAAATTTTATTACTGCAACATTTGCACTTGAAAATTAGTAACTTCGTTACTGTTATTGCTATCGGAAACGAACATTTTGTGGGTTGAACAGACTTTCCTTTTTCAACAAAAAAAAAATACGTAAATAAAACTCTGCCTATGAAACTTTTCTCTTTGATCTGTACTTTTATCTGGCAACTTTCACCAAAGTTTCTTCCTGCTTATTTTTAGCCCTCGATTTAGATTTTTTTTTTTGGTATGCATAGAAATATACCGGACTTGAGGACATTATGCGCAAACTTCGGGAACAATTGCAAAAAGTTGTAATCTTTAAGCGATCTTTATATCACGCCCCATGGCGAGACATGCAAAACTACTAAAAGCATCTAGTGTTGTAGAATTGCTGGATGGAAGGACGCAATAAAAACATTTCAGCAGTTTCACCTACTTTTACTTTTTCCCGAGCTTTTTCCCTTCGGTTTGCAATCAACTATAGTATCAGCCCTTATGTATGTACATACAACACGGGGGGCAATAAAAAGTTTAAAATTAACTTTTCGTGTAAAAATCCCCCGTTTTTGCCCAACCGCATCGGGTAACTATTACAAACTGAAATGGGAAAAAACAAACCAAATTGGAACAGACGACGATGCGGTCGCAATCGATCGCAAACTTCGAGCACGAGCACCCGATAACTCGATAATGAGTTTTGAAAAAACAACAAAACTCGTTCTTTTATTTGAATGACGCGATGATGATGTCAGCGAATACTTACGAGATGCTTTGCATAACCGCTAATCCTCGAAAAACGACCACTCACCACTCATTGTAATAAAGGAAAGAAGGTGCAAATTTTCGGCTAAACAATGTCCTCCAAAGTGCTGTGAATACGAATTGTCGCATTAGTCGAAATTTTCTCGAAAAATTTTCCGCTAAAACATTCACATTGGTTCCTGCTGCTTGTGGGGTATCATTGGGACGCCGAGAACTCTTGAAGTCCTCCTTCATTCTTCGGCGAAGAAAATAAAAATACAAGAAGTTCCTATTATAAGCGAGAACGAGCTGGTAATGGAAAACGTGCAAGGCGTCTAACTAGCACTTTAAAAACGTGTTCCAATTATATTTCGACCGTGAGTTTCTTGCGCGTCCAGAGTTGAAGCGCGCGCGATAAAATACGACTTTTACATAAAACTATACACTAAACTTAAATAAACTAAATGTAAACGGAAAAACATCATCAAGAAGTCGTGAAACTCTTTCCCGCCTGCGTTTTGTCAACGCAATTTCTTTCCCGAACGGATTTCAATTCTCTTGGTTTTTCTTTTGTACAAATCTATTAACGATATAACTAGAACGATTTAGGTTTGCTCGAACGGGGGCGCAAGCGCTATAAAAAACGAGCGCTAATGACTCAAACGGGAACAGGAAGACGGAAATCTTTGCGAAAAACCAAAAAAAACCCATCGAACAAATCCTTTTCTAATCGTAAAACTCTGTTGGAGGCGCTTTTTCACTGCTCTCGGGGCATCGGCGCGATTTCTTAATGTACGAACAAAAAGAAAAATCACGACCCTTTGCCCCGACTCGTATAAATCTTTGATGATGTAGCTGATACAAGTGTTTATTTATTATTGATAACATTGATGGGCAAACGTGCGCGCACTATCTAACTAGATCTGTCGTTTTCGAAAAATATAGCCTGCAACAATCACAAATTAATGCCAAGAAGTTCTCTTTAATTATAATCAGGGCCGCATTAAATTGAGGGCCCCACAAATTCTTATAAATTACAAATAAAAATTAAACAAACAATAATAACAATTCTCTAAAAGAATATTAAATTATATTACACTAGGATTTCACGAGAGTCTTGATTTTCAAGAATTCTTGTCTTGGTTTTGACAAAATTCGAGACAAGATCAAGACAAGCTTCAGTATGAAAAAATCAATACAAGACAAGATTATGTTTTTCAAGAAATTAGTCAAGAAATATCAAGAAATTTCAAGAAATTTAAAGAAATAAATTAAAAATGCGAGCCCCAAATTTCTGGTCTTGATATTTCGAGACAAACCAAGACGTCCAATTCAAGAATTCTTGTCTCGTGTAACTATACATATAATTACACAACAATAAAAATTATTTAAATTTTTTTAAATAAAAATAAATAATATATATAATAAATATTTTTTGATAGGGGCCTCCAAATTTTTGTAGCTCCGGGGCCCCCACATTTGTTAATGCGGCCCTGATTACAATTCACAAACTAACTTCATTTTGTATTAATGAAATCTCAAATAAAATTAATTTGCTTCCACTTGAAACTGGGAACTCATCAGGATGAGTTGTACTTGACAGATCTTTGCATTCGCAGCGTTGATAAGCTATGAATGAATGAGAATGCATTCATGAAGAAATTCCATCCGAGTCTATTACGTCGACATTTAAAAAAATAACAATTGCTCCTGAGTCCTGTTCGTTTAATTATGCATTTGATGCGCACTCATATCGAATTGGAGCACGTCGTCTCTTGACTGCGTTTCATTGTTGCTTTAAATTGTTTTATTGTGAAGAGATTAGTGCGCGATTCTACTTTCTATGCACGTCACAAGCACATTGTCCCTTTGCTCATATTCAATATGTGCGGTCTACTAAAATGTCCCTCGACTTTCTTAATACGTTGTAGATAGGTACAGCTAAGCATAGCCAGCTAGGAGTTTATCTAAATCGTTATCTAAACGAGCTATAAAATGCATTTTGAACATTCTCGGTGTGCGGCGCCCAAGGATGAAGTCGCCAAAGCGACAAACGTGCTCCTTGCACACATGCAAGTGCAAAAAGTGCGGCAACCCAAGTTACCAAGGTGCGCTCGGGCACTAAACATGGAAGTTATTGTGTTCGCGCAATTTCCACAAGAGAAATGTCCAATTGCTCGCACCCAAAACTGTATAAGGTGGTGTCTACGCTCGTACGTTCTTCTATTTTATGCGCCATTCTTATTCTTCTTTGTTACGATATACAGGGTGTTTATATCTCGAAACATGCAGCATTCGAATAGATGAAAGCACCTGTTTCATCAGGGCCGGAAAATTGGCGCCCGAAATTCATATTTAATTTAAATATACAATTTTAATGCAAAACTAATCTAAAAATGAACATTGCATCAAGGAAAACTAAAAACTACATTAGGTTAGGTTATTTTATATTCAAATACTCATTACTCAAATTTATTTGTTCGAAAATGAATTCGTTTTGCACTATTCGGATATCCGGGATATCCGCGAGAAATTCCGAAATAATCCGAAAATAAAATACATATTAAAATAGTAGGCAACCAAATACACTTCGTTGATCTTCTTAGATTTGAAAATAATGTTTGGGCTTTTTTGTCTTGTGGTAAATCCGGCCCTGTGTTTCATAGTCCTTGCTATTTTCGGTTATCTTACCAGGATACCAGGCTTGCTTTAACGTCTCAGCGCGTTGGTTCAACCACAAAACAGCCAGCAGAAGGAACAACTTGACTGAATGCACAAACGTTTGTGGATCGTAACAAACGCCAGCCTTATCCGAATAATATTTTCCGTGTTTTATGCATCACGAGAACCCACGTTCTCGTTACATAAGATAGGATAATACACTTTACGATATGGATATGCAAGAATAATTTGTACCCTTTCGAAAAACTTGATGAAATTTCTCGGTTTTGATTTTTGTTAATATTTTAAATTAAATCGCAAACGTAATTCACACCTGGACCTGGCAATGTGATCGGATGGGAGTGTTCGGGTGCAAATGGGGTAATTGACCAATTATGTTAAATCCGGTGGCACTCTGTTTAATTAAAATGCGGAATTTCAATGGCAAATATGAAAATAGCTTAATATCATCGCCAACACATGGGAGGCATGGACCGTTTGTATTCGGAAAAGGACACAGGACACAGGTCCCGATGATGTGTCAGACTTGCTCCCGTCCGTTCTCATGCTGTGTAAGGAAATTCATAGGGGAGTCGGGAATTTAATTTAATCTTAATTACAGTGTGTATAAATCTCCCATTTTAACGTTGATTCGCAATGGCATCTAACTGAGATTTCATTACGATGACACAATATAAAGCGTCCCCCTTCGCATCATCATCGCATTCGCCCCACGCACACAGCCTTTAATATTATGAACGCAAATTGAATTTCGATCATCGAAAAGAGTAGCGTAGACGCGCACACAGTCGCTTGTTTGCCGATATTCGATAAGTCTGATTGAATTTAGCGGCGATATTGTATTTTCGAAAAACAGACGCGTGCTCCAAGCTATTGAATTTAACGTAATTACTGATGAGGAAAATGCCTAATTCCGGCTTTGTTTCCTTTTTGCAGATGGAATAGTCATTGCAATCGATTAATGAACGATGGCATTGTCACGGTTAGTGCGCTCCGTCTTCCTGTTGGCCATCCTCGTCCAACTTGTCCACGCGGACGAAAACGACTGGACGACGCATTGCAACAAGTGCAAATGTGTCTGGTCTAGCGGGCGAAAGTTCGCCAACTGCAGCAGTCTTCACTTTAGCGAAATTCCGAAAGACTTAAGCACCGAAGTGCGCGAAATCGACTTCTCGAATAATCCGCTCTACGAGCTCAGACGGCAGGAATTTCACGGCGCTGGCCTGCAAAACGTCCACAAGTTGCGCTTTCAGAATTGCAGCATCGAAGTGATACACGAGAATGCGTTTGAAACACTGCAGCTGCTCATCGAACTCGACCTGTCCAACAACGCCATCCGCAAGTTGGACAACAGTGTCTTCGGCGACCTCATCAAGTTGCGCATTTTACTGCTGTCCAACAATAGACTGCGACAGTTGGGCAACAATAACATGTTCCCGAATATGACGCACTTGCAGAAGATTCACTTGGACAACAATCGGCTGGAGACATTCAACGAGAATGTCTTCGGCAACAGTTGCCCCATTACGCATTTAAGTTTAGAAAACAATAAACTTAGTTACTTGTCGCCGACATTCACACATCGTTTGCGCAAGTTGAACAGCTTAGACCTGGCCGGCAATCCGTGGCTGTGCGATTGCAAGCTGGAGCCGTTCCGTAAGCTAACGCTCGATAACAATCTGATCACTGAGCCGATTGTCTGCCATCAGCCGGAGCGGCTCAAGGGCAGGAAGTGGGACGACCACGATGTGATATTCGCGTGCGAGCCGAAAATCATTGAGCCGTCGCCGAGCGCCGTCCTCGAAGTCGACAGTGTCAACTATACGATTCCTTGCAAGGTCGAAGGTGATCCGCGGCCGAGCATTTTGTGGATGTCGAACGGGCGCAACATTGACACGCATCGTAATGCCCAAAAGTATCACATCGGGAGCTCCAAAGATTGGCCCTATTGGGATAACCTCACAATCATAAATATCAGCTATCGCGATCGGGGCGAATACAAATGCGTGGCGACGAACCCGGCCGGAAGTGACGAGCGCAACGTGACTGTGTACTTGCGCGGCACTGACTACATGGGCGGCGGGACACTGTCCTCCACGTCCATGTCCAACATGATGCTCTTAATTATACTGCTCGCGGCGGGTGCCATCATCCTTCTGGTCGTCATCATGCTGTTGATTTGCTGTTGTTGTAAGCGGAACGTGCGGAATCGCGGGACGCCACTGACTAAGAATCGGCCCATGAGCACTTCCAGCGAATTTATTGGGATGGACACGCGGAGCGAGCTGGAAAAGTCTAGTCTTCTAACAAATGTAAATCCAGTCCTGAAGCCACCTCGCCATCAACATTCCGTCCCGACATCTGTTACAAGCGGCGGCACTGAAGTTAGCGAAGCAAAGAAAATGCTAATTGACGACGAATCAATTTACAGTAAGTGATGGCCTAAGCCAAAGAGCCAAAGAGGTTAATATATTTACATAGAGAGGACAAGGCGAGATTTTTCAAGCTCAAGACGAGATCTTGTCTAGATATCAAGATAAAATCGAGAACAAGATCGGGTTATAAACATCGAGACAATATCGATTTTTTCCAATCAAGACCTCGAGTCTTGACAAGATCTCGAATCTCTATTAAAACATTTTATAATCGAGATTGAAGATTCTTGTTCATATTTGAGGTTCAAGATCCAAGATAAGCCATTCAAGATTTTGTCGAGACAAGAACAAGATCACCCACATCTCGTCTTGTCTTGGCAAGATAACAGCACTTGGCAAACGGCATCCATTTTGACAACAAAATCACTTGAAAACCTAAATTAATCTAAATTGAACAAAACCCCTACCAATACAAATTCAAGATAAAACACATTGAAATAATAATATTAAGTCAAAAACGTTATCTGCTTCAATTATCACACTATTCGTCAATGGTTTCCCATTATAGACTACAATTCATACTGGGGAGTTAATTGAATTGCCTAACTTGTCAAGATGGCTGGTTCCAGGTAGTTGAGCTTCCCTCAGCTAGGTTCGCTAGTGTCTATGCAAAACTACTTAGGATTGTCGTGCATGTCCTCTCTATGGAATATAAAGCTCTTTATGGTTTGATGATGGCACGTGGACATCGTAAATTAGCCCCGGCCGGAACGTGTAATTAAATGAAATTTGTTTTTTTGCAGATGGTGAAGACGACATAAAGTACGACTACATCGGAAGCATCAACCATCAGAAGAATCCGAACTACTTAGACGTCGATTACAAAAGTGATCAGTACCCGCCCGACCTACTAATCTCTTTCCCGCCCCGAGCGATGAACCAAATCTCCCCGGCTGGCAGCTCCGCATCGACAGTCGCAGACAACACGCGTCTGCCACCCCATCACCATCATCATGGACTGCCCTCCCCTGTCCATAGTCCACTTTACGACACTTCAAGCATCTATCGAACTCTGCCGTATTCGCGATCGCATTCACCGTTCGCTTCCTCCAACCAACAAGGCCTCCCAGTGCGCACACCTCGTCCCGGTGCTTACGTGACGATTCCTCGCCGGCCAAGATCGAGCCTGAGCAGCGAGCCGCCAAATATGACGTCCGATGTGGGCGAACCCCTCTATGACAATCTCGGCCTGCGGACCACTGCCAAGGGTGCTTCGGTGCTGTCGCTCAATAAACTGACAGATACGCCGCGAAGGCCTTCGCACCCTATGTCACCCACGTCGCCCATGTCGCCGCAACCCTGTGATACGATCGTCGAGCATGAATCGCCGCCGAAGCCCATGGTGGCGTCGACGCTGCCACGGAATTTCGCCGCCCACCGAGCGCTAAGTCCGACGATGGATGCGTTCCGTGGCAGTTGGGCGAGGAGTTCAGACAATGAGTCGCGGCGCGACTCGACGGCGTCGCTTCTACCGTCGGATGGTAAATCGCCCAAGATACCGCCACGACCACCGCCAAAGCCTAAGAAGCGCACTTCGACCGGACCCCTGTTTGAGGACGAGGGCGAGGACGGGACGGAAGTGTGAGAATGGCTTTTACTAGTGCTTCAAGCACTGGTGGTTTGTTAACGTGGTGCTAGAACCTAACCTAATTCATAAGTGCGCGGACCAAATAGTTTACAGTTCACTTACGATAATCACAGGGTTCAACAATGGATAGAATGCGACACGTCAACGTTAAACGTTTCTTGTGCCTTAAAGTCGCGTTACATTCTAGATGGTAGTCTCTTGACTTCGACTCGTTTTCCGTTACGTTTTCGGGGAGGAATCTACGCATAACTGTCTCTTACTAGTTCCCTCGGGCTTCCAATTGAGTGTTTTCGAACTCTTTCTTTAATACTATTAGATGAATAATGTTGCAATTATTGTAAAAAAAAACAACACACAACCATACACAATTCGACTTATAAACTTATAAAACAAAACAACAACTTCTTTATTCTTAATAAATATTTATTTATTTTGTACTTTTATATGATAAGACTATTGCTCGATTAGTAAAATAAATAAATAATTGAATAAAATATGCGAATAATCGAGCTGCATACACTGATCTCTTATGTTAAGAAGAAGTATAAAGGAATTTAATAGATTAAGACAGCAAACAACAATCCGCAGTTCAGTATTATACATTGTAAATTTAGTCTTAATCATTTTCGAGTGTGATGTGCTTACTATCGATGAATAAGTGCGTGCTGAAAAACTTGTATCTAATTAATCGAACTTTAACAAACAACCTAACTAAATATGTCACTTAAAATATGAATAAATATTATTGTGAACCATTATTATTAAATAATATGATGTACAGAACAACTATCTCGATATAGTTAATGCTTTTTGGTGTTTATACATTTCCAATATCAAAATTTTAAACATAAATAAACAATTTAAAGGCCTGACCCCTGACCCGAACTAAAGACGACGGTTGAAATTGCTTCCGCTCTAAAAATTACGCTCAGTTTGCGGAATTAGTTTTAATCGTCTTGTAAACATTATCACCCACATTATAAATTCATTATTATAATTAATTACGAAATGGCTTGTATAAATAAAATAGCATCTACAATATTATTGTGTAAATATTTCATATTTTCTAAATAACTGTATAACTAAAATTATATAAATATTCATTTCTATTATTTTAGAAAATGCTAATTACTTGTAAATGTTTTATTGTCAATGAAATAATATAATCAAAATGCAATTTTTACTTTCTGGGACGAAATTTAAAACTTAAATTGTTTTCAATTTATTTATTTATAAATTCGTTTATTTTTGTTTTTCTTAATTGTTGGACAAAATGGACTAAAAATTTCGTTTGTATTAGGATTAAATGAGTTGCAGGAGGTAGGTAGTTCCTGGTTACAAATTTAGTGTCTAATTTTTATGTAACCAACAGAAAAAAATACTTAATTCATAAAAGGCGCTGAAACTCATTAATAACAATTTTTGTTTCCACAAATTAGCAAGGTTTTCCCAACATTCGCAATAAAATGGTCAAAAATCAGGAATTTAGGCATTTTTGAACCGATTTTAGATATTTTTTTTAGCCTTCAAAAGCAAAAGGAATGATGCTAGTTGGAAAAAAGAACAATAAATACAAAAGCGACTATACTCATTGTCTGCAACTTTGCGTAAAAGAATTTTGCGCGTACTCCTTTTAATTTTGATTAATTCGCAAATAGGGACGAAAAACAAGCGTTTTTGGCCTTTATTCATGTGCTACCATCTATCAACGATGAGTAAAATGCTTGTTGGCCTAGAAAATAATCAATCTACAACGAGGTCTGCAAGCAGTCAAAAGTATTTTTCACATTTCTAAAGATGGTTGTCATTTATTCGTAAATCGTGAAATCAATCCGAAATCGGTGAACAAATGAGTAATAAATGAGTAGAATTAATTCTAATGCAACTTGTACGTAGACAATGAACCAAGTAGCTAGCAAAAGTAAAGCTTGCGTTGATACGAACGTCGACAAATGTGAGCCACCCGATTGCAAGCACATCGTCGAAGATATCAACAAAATCAAATCGAAGACGAAAACACTCAACGGCATCGTCAACGGAAATGGTGCACGGAACAACAATGATGAAGAGAGCGTTCAAATGACGAAGAGTGAAGAGTCCGACACTCAACGAAATGAGGATGAAACAGATAGCAAACCCATGAGAAAAGGCAAATCAAAAAAGAAAAGCAAATGCGAAAGCTCCTCGGATAGCTGCAATCCATGTCTTCAAGACGACTTCGATATCACTAGCATCATACGTAACAAACACAGACCAGAAGGTTGTTCGAACGACGACAAGCTTAAAATTGTCGTTGGTCAAATTGAGAGGCTTGAGTTGAAAAAAGATGAGAAAGTCAATGCTGATGATCCACCAAGAGTGGAAAATCCACAAGTTGATTACGTTGCTTATCAGTCTGAGCTACAAATGCCTCTTATAATGAAAATCATCCAGAAAGACTTATCTGAACCTTATTCAATATACACTTATAGATATTTTATTCATAATTGGCCAAATTTATGTTTTTTGGTAAGTTTACTTGAACTGAACCACACTTTGCACTAGGGATGCCGATCGTGAAGACAATAATCGATTATTAAAATGAAATAATTGATTTATAAAATTAATCAAGTCTCAAAAAATTGATTAATTAAAAAAACAATTATTAATAATCCTAAAAAATCAAAATTATTTAAAACAATGATAAAAAAATATCGATTAATAATCGGCATTCCTACTTTGCACAACAAATAAGTAATTAATGTTCAACAATTGTAAATTTAGGCAATGCACAATGGTAAATGTGTTGGAGCAATAGTGTGCAAACTGGACATGCATAGAAAGGTGATCAAACGAGGATACATCGCGATGTTGGCGGTGGATAAGCAATACAGGAAACACGGCTTGGGCTCAACATTAGTCAAACGCGCCATACAAGAAATGATCGCTGGGGAAGCCGACGAAGTTGTCTTAGAAACCGAGATCACTAACCGGCCTGCTTTGCGACTATATGAAGCGCTGGGTTTCGTCCGCGATAAACGACTGTTTCGTTATTATCTGAACGGTGTTGACGCTTTGCGGTTGAAGTTGTGGCTCAGATGAGGCCACTTTTAGTTGGGACTTGTGTTCAGGGTATCATTTAGTTGTTGTAGAATGAAAATAACATTAATTGCTGATTAATCACATCAAGTGAAATACTCCATCATTTTCGTTTTGTGGCCATCACATTAATTTAATTTTTTGATGGGTTAAAATTAGGGCTGTCTTTTAAATTAATATTTCAATCAGAAAAAAATAATTGACTAAAAATCTATTAAATATGCAAGACTTTGCGTGTAGTTATAAGAAAAACAAGTATAAATATGTAAAATACTGTGCATTTCTATGCACATAACTTTTGTTTTTTGTAGCATTTAACTCAAGCAAGTCCACATTTTCTTGATTGACAGCCCTAGTTAGAATGGAGTTAAATTGTGCAAACAAAAGCAAAATTGTTAATCTAGTCTCGGTTATCGGTTATGAATGCATTGACTTAGCGCCTATTCATTCAAGTTGTATAAATAAAATCAAAAGAAATGGTATTCACACTTTAACTTAACTAATCAGCGTCTACCAAACAAACAAATAAAAATGGAAAAAACGATTGCTTTACATGTAAAAAATTAAATAATTTTAAGTGCATTGAATAGTTCATTTATTCTTCTATTTCTTTTTATTCTTGTTCTTGAAAGCTTCAGCCTTTCGCTTGACAGATTTAACTAAAACATTCAACTCTGCATTTTTCTTCTTCATTTTCATTTTTTTACTTGCTGGTGCAAAACTAGTGCCTTGGCCTTTGGAGTTAGAATCATCTTGTGCAATACGCCGCTTTATCTTCTCATTGATCAACTTATCCATGTTTTTAGTTTTCTTAAAATGTGGATCAGTCGGGTCAATATTGTAATGATGACTGGTGAACAGAGCCGAAAAGCGTTCATCATTAACATTGACTTGAAATTCATCCTTATCCTTATCGCCATCTTCATTGTCAACTTTTTTGTTTCTTTGCTTCTTGCGCTTTTTCTTGCCTTCGTTATTTTCTGCATCTTGAATTTTCTTAAGGCTAAAATGTTTCTTGTTATCTTCACCATCAAGCAACAATTCTAACTGAGCAATATTTTCAGCTTCCTCTTCAGAATCAACTGAAGAATCTGAATCTTCATTGGGTTTCTTTGACTTGGACTTTTTAAATTCCGGTTTGTCGAATTCCTCAGCAAAATAAGAATCGTTCATGTCTACATCTGAAGGCACATCTTCATCCTTTTCTTCGCCCTGTTTCTTAGCGATTCGTTTTTCCTTGCGTTTTTCTTTCCTTTTGTCTAAGAATTGTTCAAATGGCGTCATGTCATCTTTTCCTGCGACTTTATCCTTGATTAATTGATCAGTTTTTTTCTGCAGGTCAACTCCCCAGGTGATTTCCATCCCAATATCCTTGTTGGCTTTAGCCTTTTCTTTATCTTCGATTTCTAACAACAACGCTTTATATTTGTCAATGGGATTTTTTGCCTTTTCTTCCCCTTCTTCACTTTCAGAGTCTTTGTCGTCATCTTCTGAGTCACTATCGCTACTTGAAGCTAAGTAATTCTTAAGATCTAAGTCAGTAATATCATCAATTTTTCCTTTGGACAGTTTTTCGTTCATTTCCAGACGATCTGGGTTAGTTTCATCCCAAGTGAGGTCAACTTTAGCTTGTTGCAGAGCAGTAGTAGTGAAAAACCGCGGTTTATACTTGTTCACTTCCGGTAATTGCAAGCAACTCTCCTTGGGTTTATCACCATCGAACGATAAATCATCGGGGATGAACCGCAAATCGATCTTCGTTGCACTACTTTCATATTCCATCCCGTCACATTCCCCGTAAATCTTATTTGCTGCCCCAGGTCCATTGCAAGTGATAACTGCATAGTAATATTTGAGTCGGTTGAGTTGATACTGGCGCAACTTTTCCATGTGATATTTTGATCCTTCTTCCTGTTCTTCATCCTCGTTTTCCGGAATTTCTCGCTTGGTTTTAGTGACAAGTTCCATTGGTCCTTTGACTTCCTCTTCAGCCATTCTTTTCTTGCCGTATTCAGATGGGTAGATGTCAACTGATGTTATGCTTCCTCCAGGTGGCAAAAACGAGTTGAAGAGCACCATCAAATCAACTGCTCGAATTCTGTCCCAATCCATGTTGCAAGCTGCTAATCTGTATGTAGCATCATTGGTTGTCGCAGCATCCGCATCCAATTCGCCCCATTTGTGGTCAATCCCCTGAGCTTCCACTTTAGCTTCTTCTTCTTCATCTGTCTGCTCATCATCTGATGAACTATCAGATAAGAGTTTCCCTTCACCTCTTGCATAATCCACTGTTAAGTTTTTCAGCTTCTTTTTCACTTTATCCGATACTTTTTTATCAGATTTTTCGACTTTTGCCAACTCTTTGTCGCCCTCGTCTTGTTCTTCTTCACTTTGTTCTTCGTTTTCGACCGATTCTTCATCTGATTCGTCACTGGAATCTTCTTCGTCTGAATCAAGATCGTAGTAACGTTTGAGGTCTTCAGTTGTGGAATGTTGGACAGGCCTGCCGCGCTTATCAGTCGTGTATTTCACTTTGAATGCCTTGTCTGTGAACATGGACTTGAAACGCTTGTCGATTTTCACTTTGCGTTCGCCTTTCGGTATGGGACGAAACTTCGGATCGCTTGCGATATGTGCGAAACGTTTATCTGATTCCATGTTGATCACTCACTGATATTTAAATACTCGTTAATAAATAAATTATTTAAGTTGAGAAAGAACCACAACAACACGCAACGTGCCAGAAAACACGTGTCTTTGACACTTCAGTTTGTTCTATAGGTTATTTTATAAAAAGCTGATGTGTATTTTGGGTTGTCTGCCTCAATATTATCTTTTTAAAAGATAATGTTCAGGATAATGTTCAGGATCCGTTGTTTTTTAAGTATTTTTCTAAGATTATTGAACGGTTATCACAATTTTTATCTCGATAAAATTGTATATGTTAGTATTAACCCATTTAATTGATTGTAAATGTTGTAAATCAACTTACTGAACAAATTTCCTGTCTACCTAAAATGTATTTTGGGTTGCCTGCCTTAATATTATGTTTTAAAAAATAATGCTCAGGATGTGTTCAGGATAATGCTCAAGATTCGTTATTTTTCAAATACTGTTGAAGATTAATAAACTTTAATTCCGATAAAATTGTTTATGTTATGTTAATAAAGTCCCAAATCCTCTTAATGAACCCATTTAAATGATTGTAAATAAACAATGGTCGTTTCGTTTGAAAATTCTTTATTTTAATGAAAAGGAGTCTACAAAGACGAATTTCTTGTTTATTTGCACGAATAGTGCGTATATGCAAATGAAAATCGATCCTGCTTTGCTTTGTGCATTGCTTGCGCTCTACATGTGGAAATTCCGTGGAAATATCGATTATACAAATTCACGCTTTACCATAAATTTTCAGTACAAATCTTTTAGTCCTTCCAACCGCATTTTCATAGTTTAGTTTTTCATTCATGTGCAAACAACAGCTTTAAAAATCGAAGTTTGTGTCATTCGAATCATTGCAAATCGTTTGAATGGAAACGTGTAAAGCGCGCCATGTCCGCACCACCAGCAAGATCGGAAGCGTCCGGAAATACTGACGACGACTGGAAAATCTTCGAGGTCCTCAGTCAAAACATGGAGGTTTGTACTCGCAGGAAAATTTAATTTAATTTTGCAATCACTGCGGTTCGGTGCATGCGTAATTTAAGTGCGAACTTTCACAAAACAATACTTTAAAAGTTGGGTCGAAAATAAAAGGAAATTAATGAATTTTAGATTCACATTTAGATAGCGCTGTGGAAATGATGACATTGAGTTGAAAATGATAAACGATTGATGAAGTTGGAAAAGTTTCATGAGGCATGTATTTTACTATAAATGTAGAAATGGCGGAAATATTAGGTAGATAAATCTAAAATTAGAAATGTGTGAATTTAGGGACGATTTATTTATGACTTGCGGTTTTATTTTTATTAGCATAAAGGGTGGAAACGATTGCAAACGTAAAACTTTATTTTTTCGCTATGGTAACGAGTTCATAACGAATGGCAAAAGCGGTAAAGCCTAAAGCCAATAGCTATCTATATTGAGGTAGTTATTGATTTCGAATTATCAGATAAAATTGTCAAAAAACGTTGTGTGCTTAATTTATTTCGGCACACAAATCAATCGAATCGGCCAAATTGCAGCCTGGCCATAAAACATTTCATTCGTGCGAAACAAAACATTTTCTAAATGCCCCTCTGTGGGAAAACTTTTATAGACTCACGTGAACTATTTAGCATCACGAAACGAAACTGACGAAACAAGCATTTTTGTTGTGAATGTATAATGGCTTTACAAAGCGACAGGGAAATGCTATCGACTTTGTTGCTGTTGAGAATGCGAACCTTTCCCTGGTTTTGTTGGTTTCCTGTTTCCGCTTTTCCTGCTGCGCGCACCATCGCCATTCACTAAATGTGAATTCCCTGAATATCCTGAATACTCAAAAGCTCAAAACATCTCCGAATCAACACTGACTTTCACTCAATAATACATTAAATATAAGTACTGAAGTGTACACAACAACAACGATGGACTCGTAAGTTGCAACTTGTATTTCGCTTTGCAATTGCAATTTATCCCTATAATATGCTTGCATCCTTGCATTTTCCATTTTCCTAGCGAGTCTGAGTTTGAGGCTGAGAGTGATGTGAGGCTAATGCCCTTATTCAATCTTCTCGTTTTTGGTTCGGCTTGAGACTTGTGCAGCAATTCAATGCGTGTTTACAAATTGTGTGCATTTGCAAGCAAAACAAACAATATTATTATCAGCAACGGGTAAATGGCATTGTCATGTCAGTACTCAGTCGCCTCCTTCATTGTTCCTTGTTCTTGTTCGCTCGTTGTTGTGCATTGTATTGAAACATTCTATGCGAATGAACAGACGATAAACGACGCACGCAAAATACGTCAACTGCATGTTGGGCACAAGCGACATGTTTGCACGTTCATTACATTACATAAGGCAATTTACAGAAAGGATCAAGGACTAAAAATTCATGTTAGGAAATTATAGGTTTATGTAATTTTGTTGATAGAATCGATTTATCGAAAATGGTTTTTCCAATTTCCACATTAAAAGAAGAAAAAAAGTAGGACATTGTGGCACAAAATAACTGATACAGAGTGTCCTAAAATAAAGGATTAGTTTTCTTAATAAAGAAATGGTTTAATTTTGAAGGTTTGGACAACCCTCCAAGGATACTTTCTTGTATATCAAACATTACTCCCCAAGATTAGGTCGGAAAATGAAGATTTTGCACTTTTATTTCATACAATTTAATACAATTTAAGAAAAGGGCAAGCCCTAAAAATTTTTTTAGGGGAAATTATGTTTAGTAATTTTCTTGATATAATCGATTTATCGAAAATAATTTGTCCGACTTCAAAATTAAAAGACAGAAAAATAAAGTAGGACACAGTGACACAAAATAACCTATACTGGGTGTCCAAAAATAAGCGATTAGTTTTTCCAAACAAAGAATTAATTTAATGTTTGAAGTTTGGACAACCCTGCAAGGATATTTTCATGTATTTCAGGCATTACTCCCATAGATCAGGTCTGAAACTGAGGATCCTGATACATCATGATACGAAAAATCGACCTAATTACCCGGATCGACATGCACAAAACTCTAATATACTCTGATTTGTTTTCCCCTCTTCTTCTTGTCCGCCATTCCTCGTCCTCGTCCTTTTCAGTTATAGCTAGAAACTGAAATTTAGAACATTTCGGAAAACTATGTCCTGTTCTTGTAGATGGAAACCGGTGATGTCGACCTAACAACATCGCTACGTAGCGAAATCGCCGCGCTGCAATTCAAACGCGATCGCCTCACCGAAGAACTAAACGACAACAAGTGCCAAATGCGTATCCGCGAGCAAAGATGCCTCGACCTGCAGGTCGAAGCCGACCAATTGCGCGAGCAAGCCGCCCGCCAGAACGCCATCATCTCATCCCTCAAGCATCGCATCACCGAATTGGAAGACCGCGAGCGCAATCTGTACGCGTCCCAAGGACGCAACGAAATCGCCATGACAGGACTGCAACGCGACGCGCGGTATGCTGAAGAACGCGTCAAAGAGCTGGAAAAAAAGCTGCGATGTGTGGAAAGCGATCTATGTGGCGAAGAACAAAAGAAGGATAATGCGCGGCAAGCGATGAACGACCTGGTGCGACGTTTAGCAGTTGCCCTCGGGGTCTCGGTGGATCCATGCGAAACGTCGCATCTTTCCACTGATGGCTTGATACATAAAGCGGCTGAACTCCTACAGGTACCTACAGATTCTTGATTTTTCAAAAATTCTTGTCTTGTCTTGATTTCGAAAAAAATCGAGACAAAATAATAAATGATATAACACAAAACAAGATTAAGCTTTTCAAGCAATTAGACAAGAAATATGGTGAAAAATCAAGAAATGTCGAGAAAAATCAAGTAATACGAGAAAAAACAAGAAATATCGAGAAACACAAGAAATATGAAAGAAAATAAATTTAAAAAAAGAAGTCCAATTCAAGACAAGAATTCTTGACAAGATGAAATTGCAAATTTC
>JARJDT010025854.1:0-20823 GCA_030264655.1 Leptusa sp. GC000079 | reverse complement strand
TTTGAAAATTTATCATAGGTAAATAGACTACAATAACAACAATAGGCTTTTTGTAGAAATTATCTAACTATTCTTTATTATGTTTGTGAAACGATTTACATTTAAAGAAATTAATCAAGTAATAACTGAAAGAAAAAAGCACGAATTCAAACTCTGATAGTTTAAAACTTTACTATAGGCAACTTGAGCTACTTTTAGACGCAACTTTTGAACGATTCAAATAAAAAAGCGCAACTTAAAGGCATTAAATGTTAATTCCATGCGAAATCCTTTGATCCCTTTGATTTATTTATTAATTCAGAAATTAATTTGCTCCAAACTTAATTTCCTGTGTTGAAATGAACCAAACAATTTTTTACTTAGAAAAATTTACAAATTGAAACTCACATCCATCATTTCTGCTTATATGATAAACAACAAGTAAGTACCTATCTGCCTTGATAACTTCGTAAGTTTATGGTTTGTTTAATGGTCGGACGGACATGTTACGTTAATTAAGACTACTTAATAATGCAAATATGCAAAGAGAGTCAACCAGCAGAACAAAAGAGTTTTGGTTGAAGACGATTTCGAAACAAAACAACAAACAGCGAAAGTCTATTAACTCCCCATAACACACGCATTCATTCAAAAACAACTAATTTCCATATAATGAAAACTGAATTACAATTCAAAATGCAACAATTGAAGACCTCTACTACTACCTATACGTTACTATACAAACAGATAGATAACTTAAGAATGGTATTCTGCTTCTGCTTCTCACACTCCGCAGGTGTCACAAAGTTCTTTTTCATTAGGCCATTCCTGTTTGGTAAAAGTAGCAATAAATGCATCTTTAACCCAGTGTCCATTCTCATATAGTATGGAACAGCAAACGGGTATTAAATTAAGTGCGCTCACAATTGGGAAAACACGCATTTTACAACAACAATCATTGTCGAGGAAGAACTTGCGCCAAGCATGAGCAGGTTAATCGTTATTGAATATTGTCAGGTAATCTACTTACATTGAAGACCAAATGCTGCACGAGGACGGCAAGTGCTTCGGCCGTCCGGGGGACCGGTTGATGCTTGATGGTAGCGCGTTGTGGCAAAGGGGGCCGCGTGCCTGTCCCTTTGACTGTAGCCCTTCCAGTATCTGCAAGCAAGCACGCATAATCTAGTTTAATGAATGAGTTCAATACATATTTATTTGGAAGCCGCATAATTAAGGAAAAAGAAGGCAGATAATCACTGCGATTGTTGGACCAAATCAATCAATAACAATTATACCAAATAAGTCGAGATAACTTTCTCGGCAATGCGCACAGAAAATGACTTTCTATGAATGAACTTTTAACTTAAATACTTATCTATAATTGTATCTGCCTAAAAATGGAAATGGCGCAATGCACATACATGAAAATGTGTTAATTGCCAGGATGTGATTGGTCATCATCGATTATTTTCTTTAGCAAATTACAAAAAGTTGTTTTCCAAATTTAGAAGATATAATTTGTCTGCATTTTATTTCTTTAGGCACCGTTAAAGAATGAAGTTTACTTTATTTTTTAAACATTATTTTGATACTAAAGACTAAATTTGTCTTAAATACAAAGTGGCTAACAATAACGTGCAATTTGTTCATTTTTAAAAGCCATGTGATGTGAAACCAGAAATAGATTAAAAGTTTGCATTGTTGTTATATCGTTGAAGAGTTTCCTGCCTTTGTCGTTAATGTAGCATCGGCTTATTTCTTTCGTTTAGTGACTGTTTTAGCTTTTAGCGATGCGTAGTGCAGTTAGTTCGTATTTAGTCGTGTTATTTTTTAGGATATCCGCCTGCGGCAAAGAGTGTGCAGACCAGTGCAAGTGTTGAGAGATACCTCTTTAATCGCAATCGACGCCATTTAAAGTTGCTTGCATAGCCAAACAGATATTTGATGTGTAAACAAAGGATCTATTTACATTTTCATATTTTATAGCGAGCTATAAGTGAATAGACGCGCTTTTAATCGTTAATTAAAAAGTACACTTGCAAGTAAAGTGAATTTAATTGATTCGCCGTTACTTTTATTGGATGGTTGCTTGTTGCTGAACAAGTCATAAAATTTTAATTTTCCATTGTGACGGCAAACGCGCTTAGCGCATTGAAGAGATTGTCAAATAGAAAATGAGCGCTGCACACAAAGAAAAAGAAAATTCAAAACCTATAGTTACTTTCGAAATGTCACTTGCAATTTATTTTTATTGATTTGAGGCTTTAAGATCCATCCACATGTTGAAATTACTGACTTCACGATTTATGGTCACGAGCTTTTGAACATATTCTACAAACCAGCAACCAACCGTGAACAATTATTTCAGAAATAAAAGAAGTTGAAGAAAATTGCCATTCTTAATAATATTTTACGTAGCTTTTTTTAGTTATTATTAATGAGAGTACATTTAAATAAATTATTAAACATCACAAGTGTTGCAAATAAGAAAATCCAAAAGAAGAAGAAGAGTACAGGAAGGAACAGAAGAGCGAAACGAAGCGCACGAGGCGCGAATGATGAAACGTAACGGCAAAATTCTAGATCGATTCACAAACTAAACTGCACAGAATCGCATAAATCTTCTTCCAGGCAAAACGAATGAACAAACAAACAAATAAATAAATCAAAGCAAACACCGAACACGCAGTTATTCAAATGAAATGGAATGTACCTGACACGGACATCATAGATTAAAAAACAAAACAGAATGAATTGCTCTTGAATCTTGAGAGCTTGAACGAAAAGGCGCGGAATGGGCAAAGCAATGTGGTGAATATTTATTTTTGCAAGTGCTGAGAATCGACACAAACTTTTGTAGAATTAGAAACTTAATAACAAACAATAAATGAAAAGAAACCAAAAACACTTGCAAACAATGCAAATAATAATTCATGATTTAATCCTTCATACATCTTCATAAATATCTTGTCTTGATGAGTTGTAATTTGTCGTAATTAGTTTTGCGTGTTGAAATAATGAATGAAAGGCGATGTTGACTCGAGTAAAAGGTTGAAAGTTCAACTTTCGTTTCAATTCTTTCAGTTTTGAGAATTGTCATCAATGTTTGAGAAATGCATGCTTGTTTAGCATATTAGTCACACTTTAAGTTTAGATTAATTAGGTAAATTTTGCCTTCCGGAGTTTTTTCAACTTCGATTTAGTTTCGTAAACATTGAGCCAAAAGACTCAGATGCAAGCTGCTGGCTGCTATTTTTGTTTTCAATGTCATTTAGCACAACTGGCAAAGCTGGCAGCGATTACGTAAATACGAGGCATAAATAAACTCTTTAACGCAATTTCAACACAAAACAACAATTTATAAAGAAATAACAGACAAAAAATGATATAAAATAATGAAAGCAAAATGCAATTATTTACTTGAGAAACAACAATGCGCTGTGTGCTTTTCCTTTAAATGCAAATGGCAATGTTATAACATTATAATTAATAAAGAATACCTTCGGCTTCTTCAACAAGCATTATTATTCCGAAAACGGCAATCGCCAGTCACAGTCACCATTGTTGCAAATTTAATTACAGCTTTTTCACTCTGCCTATCACTACAATTATCTACAAGCTGAGCAATTACTCTGTGATTGAAAACGCGCCATGACTTAATTAGAATGTCACAATTTAATCAAAGAGAGTAAGTTAAACCATGGATGACTTGTAGTATTAGCTCAGCTTTCGTTCATTACTGAAAGGTATTAAGTTGAGAGCGCGTGCTCTAAGTCTAAGTAAGCTAACAGAATTTTACTCGACACCGTTATCGATGGCTATGCGTGGAAAATAATAATGCAGAGTCTCGCGAATGCGCGTATAATTTGTATTTTAAAATCGCAGTTGATTTCTTGCTTGACGCAACAAAATCATCTATTTGTTGCAATACTTGTTGAAAATGCATATGTTTAATGACACGCGAGTGTTCCAAACAGTTATACACAAAGAAACAATGCTTGAGATTGTGATTGAAGACACATGCACACGACCGGAAAGCTCGCGTTAGAAGTTCCGCTGTCGATGTATGGCGAAAATCGTTGCGCGATGTTTTCCCACGAGCGTTTAATTGCCAACTGAAAACTGACCAAAGAGCAAAGCCAACCAAGCTTGCATGTATTTCCTACACATGATGATGTGTGAAAAACGAACATTTTGCTTTTTTCTTAAATAAAAACACGCATCAAAAAACAAACGGCTATTAAATTAAACGCATAAACAATGCGCGAACTATATCAAAGACTATGATGTAATGCGCACAATTTCAATAAAACCAATTTCCTCAAATAAAGCCAGTTGAAATAGTTATTTGTTGTGTTTGCTATTTAGGCCATCAGTAAGTGCGTACGTTTTTGATTTTCCTTCACGCACATTGAAGCCAATCAACTGCTGTGCTGGGATTCGTTTCCGAAATAAAAACACTTTGACCGCTTGCCAATAAATTGGCACCAGTGCAAAGACCGCAAACCGAACGGAAAGCAACAATTAATTACTGAACTAATTCGCTCAAATGATCGCAAACGTAAACCAGATAAACAACAGCTCTTTTGAACAAAAATTGTAAACGTTTTGATTTCAATTAAAAAATCAAGAACAAAGGTCATCAACAATTAAAAAAACAATTACATAAGTTCAGGTGCGCAACAAATCAAACCAGCAATAAACTTCAAACCAAGAAGTTCAAGAAAGAACAATAAATTTAATGTCAATGTGCTTGCGCCTTGCGATGGATATAAAAACATAATAGCTTTCACGTTTTCATTTCAATAGCAATTGCAATTCAACAATCCGCCAATATCACCTTTTATTGTGTATGGCATAAAATACTTCTTGATTTGATTAATTAAAATTTATGAAAAGTGCACGTCGTTCGTTCTCTTAACGCTTGGTCTTGCATAATTATAGTGCTAGTTCTGCGTGACATTGCAATTTTTGCACAGCTTCATTTTATTGCTATAGCCTTCATAAATTCGTTAGACAATCGATTATTATTAATGTAGAAAATTAAAATAAAACTTTCGAATGGTTTACATCCCAGTACCTACATAAGAATTGCATTCATAATTCATCAATGCAAATTATTCACGCGGTAGAAATAGTTACGAGGAAAATTTTACATTAAAATAGAAGTAAAATAAGTAATAATGAAAACCTGCTAAACATATTATGTGCGTGCTCATATTTTTCGATTTCTTTTACTTTAATAGTTAAGGAACATTTTTTCTTTTCAAACAAACAATGTTTGCCGAAAACTTTATTGTATGAAGCCAAGTTATAGCATTAAACATTACATAGCGCGGCATCATGTTGAGATGAATTAAACAGATAGAAATATAGATGAAGCGATTAGACATCATAATGTCGTTGACTTGTGCCATATGCATTCATTTAATTTGATGATTGTTGGTGTCGATAGCCACTTTATGAAACGAGTCTACTCCTCCTCCTACCCAAACGCATTAGCATCAAAAGCACTTAGGTTTTGTTCATACGTGAATTTCTCCATATGCTTTTGATGTGATATGGGAAGTAAGAAGTTTACTTATGAAATTTTTAATGTGCTCCAAAATTTCAAACGGATATTTTAGTATACTATGAAAACGTGTGTTATCAAACCATACCATAAATACATATTTTAATAACCATTTTGAAAATGTGAATTGTCACCAAGAAAACATTACTTGGAAATCTCAATAAAATTGATTCTTTACCTTCTTGAATATTTGTATAATTGTGAATTGAAAAGACTTGTTAAAAAGCTGCTGTAAAAGTAATTCCAGTAAATTTTTATCTTGTGCAAAAATGTCATCAGCATCAATGCATTCATCGACTCATCAATCAATATCAATAGGCAATAGGTATGCACATAAGGAAGCAAATATTTTGTGTGAAACCGTTTACATTGCACACTGAAGACTAAACGACTCCATTCATGCATGCGAATAGTTATTACAAAGTATAGTAATTACTGCAATTTGTCACTCTGTGTCATTAAATATTACTCAGATATAAAATGAACGTAAAGTTAGCTTAACGCGCGCCACACGTAATTGATTACTTTTTAGTCCATTTTACTTTAAAACGCCGGCATTTAATGTGTGATGATGAATGACAGAAGAGAATGGAGAGAGAGAATGGAACGAGAAGACTTTACCTGGCGCTCACCAACAAGTGCAGAGATTAAAGTTAAAGCCTATAATAGACTACGAGCATCTTGTGCCGAAATAAATTAATTAGTTTTAGCACTGCTTTTAGGTATACCAAAAATGTCTACCTGCAGCATGCTTGAAGCATTCCAACATGGTGTTGCCACTGTTGCCAAACAATTAACAATAGAAATTTCGTTTTGTAATAATCAGCGGGCATGCAGGCGCAAATTTTAAAAGTCATGAACCGAAAGAATGATTTTTAGCCAGTAATTATAACTTAAAATTATTCAATCGCAATCTAGACTAGAATGTGCTGAATAAGGAAAATCAATTAGCGCAGCCCATCCAGAGACAAAAGTAGCTCACAATTAAAAATACACAAAAAATAAATCAAGGATAAGATAATGGATATAATCATCAAAAGTAAAGGACAAATCGAATGTATGCACACCTTCAAACTTATTCTAAAGCATTAGAAGTTCAGTAGGTTAATGTGTTACCGGCGTTACATTAAAAATTCATTCGGTACAAATGATGAATGTGAAATGAATTCATAAATAGAACACTTATCACTTTGCAATTCATTTCATTGCAAACAAATTCAAAAAGTAAAATGCAACTCTGTCCTCTTTTTATCAGCACAAGTTCGGATTTGCCAATCGTCTTAAAGAGATATTAAATTAATCAAACAAGAACTAAAACAAACCCATTCCTTGCAATCTTCATTAATTCAAGACAGAACATATAAAAACACTTTAAACAAACAAGTTACTAGTGAAGAAAATCGTTTGACACCTTTACATAAATTACTCGGAATGGAAATAAAAGCACTGCTAAAACTAAATGTGGAGATGTAGTTGTGGAAATCGCTGGAACAAGATAAAACTGCAAATTGAAGTAGTAATTAAATCGAGAAGTAGCACACTCTCGTCTCGACGTCTTCATTATTGTTTATTAAGTTAAGTAGAGTCTCAACATCAACACAAAAACTTTCAAACAATCCACGCGATTTATGCACAAATTACGTTGGCAAATGTTCGTGTTTAATTGAATAGCGCTAATTTAAATAATATATAATTAAAATATTGCACTTAATTAAATATAGTGCAGCAGGTAAATTCGTTATGATTGTTATGAAAGAATATAGGAAATTAAATAACACTGCACAGCTTAATAAACCCTTAATGAACACTTCAAACAAATTATTATTAATTGAATAATCAACCGACGCAATATTAATTAAACAATTGCAACGGCATAATTATTTTCTACGTGTTCATTCTGTGTATTTGCACTATTTCTTTTCTGCATTCGAATTTAAAATTACAAATGCACCGGATTGGATAACGTAATGGCGCAAAAATTTAAAAAAGGTTCAAATAAGAATTACCTTTTGTCTTCCTACTGGGCAACTTGATCGAAGTCCAAATATATGTTTTGTTTTTGATGCGTTCCGTTTCTTTAGCAAATAAATCCAGTTCGGATGTGGAAAACTTGTGCTTCTTTCCTTTAACACCCATAGTCTTAAGTTTTTCCGCGATTTTAGCAACGAATGTACGATTGCAATGTTTAAGCAAGGCACGTGAAACACCAATTGTAACTCTGTATTTTGAAAGAAAATTCAAGCGCTTGTCCTGTCGACGAAGACGTCTCGCCGCCACGCCAAACGGAACTAGAATCGTTGGAAAAACAGACAAAACGCGTTACATATCGTCTAACAAGACTATAAGCCGCGAGCTTTTGACTTAATACCGCGTCTGTTTTACTACTACTAGAAATTTTCAATGGTTAATGCTTTGCTAAACAATTCTACGAGACGCCGCGATGCGTTGCGCGACTTTCTACAAAAGACTCCCACTTTTACACCGCATCTAGCTTCATGTACACAGAAGAACAACGCGCTTCGATTGGAATTAATGCCATCATGAGTATGCACATTACTCTCTTCCAAGCTGCAAGAACTCGTCGCTCGAGTTACCAAATGGGACGCGTTCCCATCAGCCGGCAACTTACACATTTAGGTAGAAGTCAATTAATCGGCGAAACAAGCCTGCAATGCGCAGACAACAATCACAAGCACGAACTAATCAATGAGCATCATTTCTTCATTTGTTCTCTTATCAGTTATCAGATCAGTGGTTAACGAATCGGAGGAACCAAAGAAGAGTCACGAAGAGTTTCAACACTTAATGCAATCAACAATGATAAATATCTCCAATACTGATATTGTGATTACAATATCGCCGTATCAGGCAAAAATTAAACAAGTGAAAGTCATTTTCATCAAGTTCAACAAACACGCTAATAATAATGATCGAGAAAAAGCAAAAATTTTAAATTTAAATCGTTTGTTTTTGAATATTTATTTTATTGTAAAATGTATAGAGTGTGCAGTCATTATTAATTATTGTAATTTATTTAAAAAAGTGCGCGCACGTATTAACTCAAGAGGAAAAACATCATTAAGCCTTTCTTTTCCTAAACGCCAAAGTCGTTTGTTCTTTTAAGTTATAAGTATTTAATTAACATTATAATGAGTTAATTTCATCATCAATATACAATTATAATTATATAACGCGAAAAAATAATTAACAATTAGTAATTTAGTCATTTCAGCCGTTTAACAATCAATTTGTTTCCCTAATAAGGAAGTGCATTTCTTTTGCTTTCTTTTGTATTGTATTATTGCCCATAGTTGGTAATAAATTTTATTGTGTTTTAATAAAGCGCTTTAATTACCGCCAAATTTAAATGAAAAGAATCCAATCGGACGGAAACAAATAAAATGAAATGAAACGAACATTTAAATTTAAATCATGTAATCTTTCTCATTTCTGGATTTGTTAAGAGCATTTTTTGTGATTTAGTTTCGTGTGAATGTGTGAATTGTCTGCACGAATGTGTGAATGCGGTGTGGACCCATGAAATAAAACGTTTCACTTTCTTTTTCTCTTGATTGCGACCATACATCAACCATCCAACATAAAAATGAATGTATTTTGTTGAATGTTGTAGAATTGCCGCCTCGAATATGCATAATACACAGCAAAGGTCAACGACATGATTTTACGTTATTTCTTATTATTTATTTATTTCATTCGCTTTTCGTGTCTAACAGAAATGTTGTAATAGTCGATGCAATCCGAAATTGCAAATAATACATTTCTAATAATAGCAAATAAGAGATCAGAGAAAATTTGGCCTTTCTAGGACGAACACAAGTTTCTATATCAGCAATCAAGTAAACGTCAGCATGAACGTCAGCCAATTTCCTTAAACTAGTTTCGCTAATTTCAAACAAAATCGGATAATTGGCAATAAAACGCATGTTCATTTTGCGCTCCAAATACGCGAGCATCAACAATATCCAATATGCACATCAGATGTATGTAAGTAACATGTGAAGTTTTAACAAGTAACAAGTAAAGCACATCCAATTTCAATTTCACTCTATTAACGCTTGGAATTTGGCAAGAATGTCGAACTCATCAATACAAGACTAATTGAACGTATAAAAGGCAAGTGAAACAAATGATTCCTACGTGTTTGCCACTGATGTTCATCCAACGAGTATAAATAACATTCTGTGACGCAAATAAAGAAAGTAATTTGTACACTTTTGGCTCATATTAAATGCTCAAAATGAAATCGAAGTAAAAACAAAATTGGTCGGAAAAAATTGCAAAATATTAATAAGATTTGCACAAAATCTCATTACGAAATTGCGATCACGTTCCAAACAACACAAACTCATTGCCCACAAATTAGTTGCACACATTTATCGAAAAAGTTAACGAGAAAAAACTTATTGATGTAGAAATTTTACACTTAAAACGTACCTTTAATAATATCCTTCTTCTTTTCTTTGGCTTCCTTGTTCGAAAACAAATTCTTGTTGTTATTAAGGGCTGCAAATAAATACAAAATAGATCAATAAAATAAATTGTTGAAGAAATCTGAAATTTATTGTTTAATGTCATTTTTATGGATAAATTGATGGAATTTTATTATTTCATATCGCTTTCCTTCATTTCTATTTTTTATTGCCTATATGAAATGGTTAAGCATTGATTAATTCATCCAATAAAATGAAACGTGCGATATTTGATACGATACAACGCTAGAATAGCCGGCAGGTACCCGCAGTAATTAATGAAACCAGCAATCAAGTCGACCGTTTAAACAGTTCACCGTTCACGTTTACATGCAATCAACATTTCGCTTCACGATGACGGCTAAATGAACGTCCCGTGCGTCGAATACGCATATGGATTAACATGGAGAAAGCCTCACTATCGGTTGGTAATACATAGTTTTAAATTAAATGTTTGCATTTGCTTGTAGAATAGAATCAACCAACCAACAAAACTACAATTGCCATGCAACAAAACAAGGAAGAATTTATTGACTGAACAAGAATCAATAACTGTTATTAGAGGTAAAAAATGCATTTGAAAATAACTAATAGGTTCAAATTATCGATTTAATTTGATGTGCATTCTTAATTTCTGTTTTGAAACAAGATATTTACATTTTCCAATAGACTATATGAAGAAAGTAGTTACAAGCGCGCAACTGGAAACTTTAAAAAGTTTCAAACTTTACTGTATGCAACCAACTCAACATTATGTCGCAACTTTTGAACGATTCAAACAAAACGCACAACATAAAAGGGAATTCTTTATACTTTTAAATTCTTTGATCTTGTTCCACTTGATTTATTTATTCGTTTATTAATTTAAGGAATTAGCTTTAAAGTCTCAAATCAAATTTCCGGTGTTGAAATTGCTCTAAAGAAGCAAGACGTTTCTTTACGATTGTAAATTTTGCTGATTGAAACCCACATTAATTTTATAACTTATTTTTGAAAACGATGAAAACATCATTGAAATCGTTTGAAAGACATTACGTTGTCGACCTACATTTGCATACATAAAAATACATGGGCATTAAATAGTGAGCATCAGCAGTGCAAGTTAAATTTAGTCACCGTTTCCAGTGGTCGCAACAACTAGAACTAGGAAAAGACAGGAGTTGCATAAACTCAAACATTTGAATACTAGGAAAACGAAGCCTAAAACTAACATAGGTTTTAGCAAGATGCTTGAAACATGACGAACATCATAAACGTTAGTTATGCGTGCGTAATGCAAACACGTATGTAACTTGACAAAGTAAATATTTAAGGCAGGCTCTTGCAGTTGCAGTTTGCACACTTGATTTTAACTATTTGCAACAACTGAAAAACTCGAGAGTTCCAAGAGTAAACGGGAAATCAAATAAGCTCCTTTCTGCAAGTGCCATTTTCATTTATTTTAAGCACTTTCGACTTACAATAAAGTGGATCTGTTTTCATTTTAATGTTAATGTATCAGTTGAAGTTCCTGATTACACAGCTTTCTTGAGTTTTCCAGAAACGTGCGAAAGAAATTGCACATTGTAAACTGGTATAATTAAGTATGCAAGTGAATGTACACAATGAGACCAGACAACAAGTTCACACAGCATCTACCAAAGTCTGGTTATATCCTCAATGATGCGCTTCGTTACTTATTAACTTTTACTTTGTTTTTGTGTTCGTTTTTGTTACGCTCATCGGAATACAATTCGTTCTGAATACATTTTGCTTCCAAATAAAATAATAAGCTAATATGCAAATTAAAGTTAAACAAGATTACGGAATTCCTTGCCCACCTGCGTCGAATGCGCAAAGACCTGTTATAACATCCTCCCACAATAATGTAGTAAAATATGTTATTATTTCATCCTACATGAAATTGAACGATTTTCATTGCTGACTGGAAGTGTGGCATCAAAATATTGACAATAAAACGAGGGATTTCTAGCAATAAATTGCTAATAAAATAGAATTCCTTGCTGACATGTTGCATCTAAAATTATGCAAAGCGCAAATGCAAGTACGCAAGGAGGAAACTAGTCGATGGTCAAAAGAGCACGGGTCCGTTTTCTGATATGGGCGGCACCAATAAAGTGATGCATCAAATAACATCTAACTATTAATATCGCCGATGAATAAAATATGCAAAGTACAATTTGCAACGGATTTATCGCCGGTGGAAATGTCTGAAAAGCCGCTATAAGTTTCAAGTTATACACTTGAATCGCAATAATTAAATTTAAAATCGCAATAACATTAAACAAAACCTAATAATTAAATGTCGTAATCGTCAATATGCAGAAAATTGCATTATATTTACCTTCATTAGGTCCAGTCTTCGGCTGCACTTTGTTTCCATTGAAGATCTGGTTGGCTTTGAGCACTTCACGTTGCTTCTTAGCTGAACCTAAACACGAAACAAGCATAATAAACAAATGTTTCTGCATGTGCTATAGAAAATCTCAAAGTTGAACCTTTTTTGCCAAAACTACCGAAACGCTCCTTGCGATCAGGCAAACGCTCAGACACCGCACGCACAAACTTCGCATCTTTATCCTTTGATGGATGCTGACCCATGTTGACAGATGCAGATGCAAGAACGCAAGAAAACTGATTACCGTTTACATTTCAGTGCTTTCATTCAAATGCAACAAGGCAATAATTCGAAATATCACAGACTGTGTTCCTGCATTTGTCGCGTTTTCGAATTCTGTAATAAATTTGAAACAGTCGGAGTAATAAAAAACGTAATTGCAGCAAATAGGTGCAATTCTTTGCCATTTCCGGTCCGCTCATTCTCTAATGATCTCTGAACGATTCTCAAAGAGTGAATTGAATCAAGTCGAGTCTAATTGAATTGAATTGAAAAGAGGAAACAAATCGTGACTGGCAATTCAATGGTGGCGTTAAATGCTTTAACATTTGAGAAAAGGGTGTTAAGATTTCCGCACACCGAATTGGGGACAAATCTGTTAAAATTCTTTAGATTGAAATTCGAGAGCTTTTTAAGGACGTAATCTAATCTTGAGCAATTAGTTCGTTCTCAGATGTGTACTCTTCAATATCAAACATTGAGCACACTAAAAAGGCGGCATGTCTTTAATAAAGCGCGTATAAATAGAAGTGGGAACAAATATAGTACCTCTCAACTATTTATTCGTGTTAGTGTTAACCAATTCCCGTAGCCTTTTAAATGCGACTTTTCGTGCACTTGGATCTTTGATATATAAATGAGAGGAAAGCGTGATTAACACAAAACGTAGCGATCTGCTCCCCAGCGCACTATTGTAAGTACAAAGCTGTGAACGTACATGTCGACAAAGTAGCGTTGTACAAATTTAACAGGACGACAAAAATAAAATCAAAAGTCACAAGCTGAAGAAATAGGAAATTATATCACACAAGAAGTAAGAAAGCGGTAGAATAACAAGAACAAAAATAAACGCAAACGCAGCAATTGAACGTTACTGATTATGTCTAATTTGTCGCTGGAAAACTAAAAGAGAAAAAGAATTGAAGAAATAAGTGAATATGTCCACACCTTGAATGTTGTTAATCAACTTGTTCTTGTGCTAAATTTAGCTTAGTCTTAGGTATATTAGTCGCACTCGATCCAATCAAGTCCTTTCTACCTGTTGCTGTTGCTGAAGCTGTCTCTGTATGAATTAAGCTATGTGTAGTGTTAAAATGTTATAAATTACAATATTTACTCCTAGTTAACACCACGTGTGAACCAAGAACAAATTAAATGCATCCACAAAGCGACTGCACGAATTCAGCGCAAAATTAGCGAGCGACACCGTTTGCCGTTACAACTTACAACTTAACAACAACAAATATGCAATTGAACAACAACTTTACTTGCAACTCGCAACTATACCTAACGAATCTAATCAACTAAATGAAAGAATTGAATGGAATTAAGAACAGGATGGATGCTGAAAAACAGCGACAAGACAAGCGTGCAAAAACTAATAAACATGTTTCTTGGAATATAATTACTGCTGCTATAAACGGCTTTATCTCATTGCTTCATGAGTGCAATCTAAATAGTTCTATATTCGAATTGCATTCTAGGAGTATTATATTAATGTAGATGTTTGAAATGTGCGCGAAACAAATTTCATTGTGAGTTTTGGTCGTTGCCGTTTGTTTGATGAGTGTGGGCTATTATCCAACATAGGCATTTATGGTCCAAGGACAAGAAACAACGCGCATACCGGCGACGAACAACACATCGACCTACACTACAAGAAGTAAGCAAGCGAACAAGAAAGCAAATGACCGAACATGGTTGAACCTGAACTGCTCGCTGAAATAAACTCCTATACGAAAGCAACAACTATGTGCAAGAGTAACTTAAGACTTAAGCAGGCATCAGGAGTCACAACGACAAGAGTTGACCTCCGCGTCCGCATCGTTCATTCTTTAAAAGTCTACATTCGCGGACGCAAGCTCGCGTATTGAGTTAGTGGCACGCTATAAGTTTGTCTGTTTGTCCAAATCGAAGCGCATATTGACAACTTCGCAGTCGCTTGTACTTTTATGGCAAACAAGGAAACGAAACATGATTTCAGATATGAATTTTTATTGCATTATGTTGTCAGTTGTTGTATAAGATTTTTAATATTTAAAACCAACTCGACTGGCTGACATTAAACACCTTGTTATTTCTGCATTTGGTCAAAGGCTTAAAGGATTCATGATTGATTGAGTTGTTCAATCAGGTTCACTTAAGAACAACTTTTACCATTTCAATTGTTTTCAGTTTTAAACAATTAATTTCAGCCTACACCAATGTGTGCAGAAAACAGTTTAAATGTACACATAGGAGATGTAGAGTAGATTTGAGTAGAGAGAGGAGTGCAAATGAAATAAATTCATATGAATCGAGCGAGGCAGGTTTATAAATCAGGCCATTAAATTCAATTGTGCTTTATACGTTTGTAATGTGCCATGTTCATGTTCAAATGTTTGTTCCTCTTGTACGTTTGATTGTTGCTTGCATTTTAGCTAACTTTATGCACATAAAACGAGTCAAGATTTGAGATTTAGAATTCATGATTGCTCTAGGCACAATATTTTACCACAAGAAATTTATGGTAAAAATAAACTGCCCTCAAATGATCATAAACGCAATCGTTTTGTGCAATCTGTATGTGCGGTTGCGGACTTTCTTATCTATTATTTCTTATTTCTCCGAACCTGTTACATTCTATCTCCGCGTAGTATACATGTGAAAGTCAAAACTGTATTGCAGCAACAAATTTTCCCAAGAGAAAAATGTTGCCGAGAACAAGAGCGCACAGTGATTTTGATCACGATTAGCTCGAGCACCGATTTCGACGAGTTGATAAACCCCATTCCTCTGCGAAGCAACCACGTCTAAATGGGTCGAAATAAATTACAGCGCCGTCTCGGAATTAGAGGTCTTGTAGTTACACAGAAAGCATCATCATAACTATAAGCGCACTTGTTTCTTCTATTTTCATCGTACGTCTTTCATCATGACATTTGATCATTAAAACACACTCGGAAAGAATAATCCACTCGATGAGTCGATACTAAAACTTGATTAATCTTTTCTTTAGTGGCAAATGAGACAAGTATTAATTACAAATGATGCCCAAGATTTGAGATCAAAGTTCTGTAAGTACCATAAGTTGAATGAGACAAAACTAACAAAAATAAGTGCCTTGGATCAAGTTGATTGTACTTTTATGTTCGATATGAGCACATTCACATTAGCATTAGCTTGAAAAAGACTGAGTCAAGTCAAAGGATGTTCCCTAAGACCTTCCACTTCGGGTTAGACATGAGAAGCTAACAGTTTTGTGTTGTGCTTCAAACGTACTCACGTAATAAATTATTCATAAATTATTCACAAGGCATCGAAAAAGATTTCGTATGTGTACGTGTATCATTGACTTTGGCTGAATGTATCTGTGTGATTAGATTATTTCCGGTTATTATAAATATACACCTATTATAGCTGTCTTTTTATAATATTTTTTTCATTTGCTTATTTATTCATAGCATATCAAACGGTAGATTTGTTAAGGCACTCATGTGCTCAGTGTGATCTTCCCATTGAATTTGAATTTTTATTAATTTTCATTATACAAACGAGCTAAAATTTCCTTAAATTAATCATGAATATTAAATTTAATTATGTAATAATTATAATTAAATAATAAATAAAATATTTCACTAAAAAAATTTAAAATCAACTTTAATTTATTGAACCTATAGTTAACAATAGATTAACGAATGCAAATTTATTTATACAAATTAGATTAAATTGTAAATTTGTATGACTTAGGCATTAAAACATTAAAATGTAATTAAATGGTAATCACGAAAGTTGTAGGCACTCTTAACTACATAGATTTACAGAAATAAAGCATGTCTTTAAGTCTTCAGCGTGTAATTTAATTCTTTTAATTTTTACTTATTCAAATATTTTAAGCGCATTTCTTAGCTGAAACTCAAGTACTTATTATTTACAATCGGAATCCAATAAAGTACTAAACAATTTTAAATATTTTAAATGTACATACAACTAAGAGTCCTCATATAAAGTAAGACCGCGAAGTAAAAAAAAACTAAGCGGTAGATACGGCAATAAATAAACTAATGTATCATGAACTTTGAGTTTGTATTAGTAACAGTAGTACAACTTCTAAACGGAACTTTAAAATAATCTTTAAAGTTAACTAGCTACAAAATGTATGTAACATTCCTATTTATGTATGTACATACATAGATAGTTAATGCATATGCTATAAGAAGTGACACATTGTAGAGAACCTGAGGAATCGCATTGGATAAGAACAACGTAAAAAAGTAAGCAAACGATGAACATTCCTGCTTCCAAATTTGGAATGAATTCAATTACAGTCTCTCCACAAGAGGATTGAATGGAGTAATGGACATTTCATTCAGTGTTCAGCAATCGTGTAAATTTAAAGCCTATTGTTTGCAACTAATTGCGCACATAATTTAGACCAAGAAGAAATCTGAAACCATTTCAGTTGTCTGGCTGTCATTTAAGTCTAATTAATTTCATCATTAATTTGGTATAAGCGATTTATGCGAGTGTTAATTTTGCAAAAAGTTCAAATGCTATATTTTAGGAGCTAAGAGGCCAACATAACATTGTATGTTGCGAGTGAACACGACCACGAATCAATTATGAAATAATTTATGTATGTATTGTATGTACATTTGTTCATACATCGCGGGCTACAGAAGGTTACGTAGGATTTTGTTGATGAGCACGAATCTAAATGCGCATATTCACTTGTTCAACTTGTTCCTACATTTGTAGGTATTCGTATTCATTGCGAAACATTCCCCTAAGCCTAGCCTAGACTATTGTTTACATGACGCAATTTTTTTAATTAATTAAATTAGCACGGTAGATGGAAGAATATTCTATAATATCCGCATTGAGTATCGAGTGAAATCAGCTAACAATTTAATTAGCATATAACTTTTGGTTTTTGATTTTGGATGTAGTAATAATGATGAACTTTAGAAAATCGATAAACATAACATTAAAAATTAGAAATCAGCATATAGCGCTAACAAACTCCTAAAATTTATGGTATTTATTTATAGCCGTCATATTTTTGTAACTTGTTTACTGCAAAATTTGATAATTTTTTTTAATTTTGACTTTTAGTAAAGTCTAAAAAGAAATGTATGAATTTAAACTAGTGGAGTCGTGAGTCATCTATATTATCCACTTTAAATCGTCATCGTAAAGTTTGTTGCCAAGCAACCCCTTTCTTTTTGCTACCCCAATATCGCCGCTTTGTCGATGCCCTACTCTTGCACAACCCCAATGAGACAGAATTCGCCAATGCCGGACGCAATCTGATAATTCTATTTTGCATTTCATTTCCTGCTAGTATTGACCGATCGAAACTGCTACTGCTACTTTTTGCTACTAAATAAAGCCACCAAAATGGAAATGAAAGAATCGCGAGATCGAGTTGGATGGAGCAATCACAGAATGGCGAACCGCAGAAAAGCAGAAAGAAAATCGATTTTAAATTTACCCACGTCCACGACGTTGCTATTATTGGCACAGTAAAGTTACACATAAGTAAAGCACTCAACAGTACGCGGTTTCTTCAGTAAATATGTAGTAAATGTATAAAAGCTCTTTCGTCCTGCTGGACTTTTTGGCATCAGAATACTTTACAAAAATAAATGCAATACGTAAAAATTGCAGGCACTTGAAATTTATTAATTTGCACACTTTCTGTGATGTTTAATAAACTATAATTAAAGTCTAATGTCCATATCGATGATGATTTTGATTGTTGGTTGAGACGCGGACACGAAGAACAGTGAGCGCGACGCAGTTCACAAGCCGACAAGCGCAAACCGCCGCTGCTTTTCAACTAAACTGACGTAACAGAACGCAGCACGAGGACGCGAGTCGACAAGTTGAACCTGCTAGCCTTCCTGCAGCCTACAATCTTCCACATTAAGACTAAAAACCATCGAAAGCAGCAGGAACAGGCGCTAAAATTAATAATCAGGACCAACCGTCTCAAGGAACTAAATTCCAATCACTTGTAACCGACAAGACAAGTTTCAAAATTATAAATTCAAAAAGAATGCAATTTGTTCCTGCCAGTCTGGAGTGTTGGCGTTTTCCAATTTAAATTTAGATTGATGCAGTTCTATGTAAAGACAGACGCACACGAAACTTAACATACGCACATAAAATTTTATATTTGTTCACGATTACTTAATCTTAATCTATACGACAGTCAAGACATACAAGTGATACAAGGAGCGTTTCGTTTTTGTTGGCAACACAAAAGTCAAGTTGAAAATTCATGAAACAAAATTACTTACCGGGTGTTTTTGGACCTTTTGTACGCGAAGCACCACTCAGATCACTCAATGAGCTGCTAATACTGCCTGTTTGCTTGGTTGTAGTGTTAATAACACGACTACGTACACGTCGACTGAAACAAACAAGAAACAAGTAAGGAAAAGTTAATCAAACTCTTCAAAGCGCGCGCAAACTTTCAAAACTTTGCAAAGTAGCAAAGCTGCAGTACTAAGCTATAGGCAACACACAACTCACTTGTTTTGAATCTTGGGCGGGGAAGTTTCCGTTTTCTTTTCATTAATTCTCGGTGAATTGATACTCAATGAAGAAAACACTTTCGATTTAACTTCTTTAACGTTTTTCCTCATATCAGGTTGGCTAATTTTGTTCATTACCGCATCCCAACGGCCTGGACCAGCTTTGCGCACAAACGTGCGTTTTTCGTTCTCTTTGTTGCTTGGCTCAATCATTGCCTTTACTTTCGAAGCAACATTGCGTTTGGGCATTTTGTACTTCAAATTTGTGTCTGATCGATTGCTAGCCGGGCTCGACAGTATCGTCGAAGCATTCGACGCGATTTCAACATCTTGTGGTGATAATATTGCTCTAGATGGCGTTAGCGTCTTATCAATAATATTGAGATTTGTCTGACTATCATCAGTGATTGTTTGCGTGGACGATTCGGAGGGCGATAACTCCATTTGGACCATCTGGTTGCGGTTGACATCAGTTACATTCATTTCGTTATCAGGCTCAGCGCTTGACACGTCTTCGGTGCGTTCAATATCAGTAAACACTCCACTAGAGTCCATATTCTCGCGATTGTTCGCATACAAGTCGGCGGTTGCTTGCGCGTCAACCCCGTACAATGTGCCGTCGATAACTTGCGCCTTGCGATCGCCTCGCAGCGGATGATCCTCGTGGTTGTCCGCGTCTGATTCCGTATAGAAATCTGAATCTGTCATAGGATCAGCCCGTTGCGGCTGACGCACTTGTGGGCGGCGGGTCAAAGGAGAATTGTCTGCGCCTCGACTAGCAGGTCTTGACATCTCCCCGTCGCCTTGATAACCCGTATCCAAGCTCGTAATGCTTGTGATACTCGTTATGAAACTATTGGGCGCCTTTTTATCCTTGTTGGAGTCTTGTATTGGTGTCGGATCTAAAGGCAGCTCTTCAGGTGAGGGGGTTTGTTCGATTCGACTGCACCCACCCACCAAGGGCAAATTCATAGTCACATTCGATAAATCAATCAATCCCAGGCTAAATTCGCCCACTATTGACTCGTTATCGTGTGGTAATAATCGGATATTTTCGGAACTTGGCGTTCGTGAAGCCACTAAACCGGAAACTATCATCTGATCCGGTGTGAGAATACCCAAAGATTCTTCGCACTCCAACGAATCACGCTTGTTACTGTCTTCTTCACTTACAACGGTATGCGGCAAATACTTTCTTGACTCGTAATTCACCTTTGGGGTGGAAGAATGTGTTGATTTAAAGTCCTGCAATGTGTTTGGCAAGTCTATGACAAGAGATCGTTTTGCTTTGCTTATACGACTCGAAACTGATTCGGAAATTTCAAACGTCTTATCAGTCTTTTTCTGCTGTGTGTAAGTTTCGTTCTTTTTCTGCTGTGCAAAAGTTTCGTCAGGTCTACCTTCAACAACTACTGGCTGGTTTCCTGAATCAGTGTTGTATGTAGCGTTTTTATTTTGCCGGTTTAACACATACGTATCTTCCAGATCATTCACTAAAGTGCTGCCTTCATTAAAATCGCTATTTTCAATGAACGTCGTTTCATGCAGTTGTTGGTTATTCTGCGGAATGCCCGCTAAGTTATTCAAATAAATCGCGCGCTTCTCCGGACTGATGTCAATCTTATCAAACGTCAGCGAGCGCGC
>JARJDT010025852.1:0-10024 GCA_030264655.1 Leptusa sp. GC000079 | reverse complement strand
AACAACTGGCGATCACCAATAAGAAGAGTAAAATATAAAAGGGTACTTAGGTTGTAAGTACTCTTAGTAGTAGTGCTGAGAGGAGTGTGAAATCGTACCGTTTCGCCTACCTTCTTCTCCCATTGTAACACATAGGGCACTGGGTGTCCTTCAGGAAATTCCACGTGGCAGTTGAACACCACCGACTCACCCAATATGGCTGTAATGTGCACAGCATCTTGAAAGCATGAACCTGCCAAACCCGAAACCGAATTAGTGAAATGATCGAAGACATTAAGGTGATTGCATTTTGCGGTACCTTCGTGTGCATGTAGCGCAAGAAAGCCAATAATTAGCAGTACTACCGCGGTGCCTGTCAATGGACGAGACTTGACCCCTGGGTCAGTACACATGCCCATCCCGTCGGTCCCATACCTCCAGCTAGCGCAACCTCATTGCTGATCCTTCTGCAAAAAAACAAAAGCACAACGGTATAGCAACGTTTGTTTAATTTTGTTATTATTAGTAATGGAGGATATGGCGTGGCAGTGAATGTTGTATGTATGGTGTAGGAAGCGTAACGAAATTACACGTTATAAAAAATGTAAATATTACATAGGACCAACTTAAATGGGACTGCAGTACAATCCGCAACTATTCGTGACTTTCAGGCATTCACTCACATAGAGCCAAATGCTATAGCAATATCCTGAGTACTTCGGAGTATAATTACACCCTCATATAAAACAGTTTATGCCAATACGAACGAATAGAGAATGCAAGTTTTTCAAATGTCATAAATATATGGCAATAATATGAATAACGGAATATAAAAGAGTAACTAAAGCGTGTTAATGCGATTCATAAAAACTTTAACCTTTAACCTTCCACACTTTGACAGACAAAGGTATATGTTATAGTTCTAGTACATTTACAACGCAGTATTGCGCGGAATTCGCCAATGCAACAGTTCAACTCCAACGCAATTCGGAGCGTAGAGGCAATACATACATCGCGCACGACACAAAGGGTCTAATTGCCAATTTGTAGCTCACTCAACCAGATCCCCGGTTTCAATAATGGACGGCAATTTTGAATAACATCCCTTTTATAAATTCCCGAAAGTATCGCGCTCCCATACTGCTTAACTCCCTTGGATTTGTGTTTTGAACTTTCTGTTCTTTCAAGCCGAAGCCAAGCGGAGCCCGAACATTCTTTTCGATTTGGTTTTCTTTTAGAAGCTCAAGCTGCCCCCTTGACTCTTGACACAGGCTAACAATTGGTAATAGCTATACAAAAGTAGAGAACTATTATTGGTAGTCTAGCATGTATAGATGAAATGGCACGAACACAAGTAATGGTACACTATTAGTGGTTGTTTTCCACATAAAACACACCACCATTATTTTCCAACTTATAACATCAAGTAACAATGCTGTCGACTTGGAATCCAACAACTAAAACCAACCAAGCTATTCGTGCAGACATCGCCTCCCATACATATAAGTTGTATAAGTCAGGAGAGTACATGTGGTAAATGTTTCCTGAGCAGTTTGTGCATGCGGTTTTCGGAAACTCATATAACTCCATTTTAATATTTATGGGGTGTTTAAGTTATGGACCGAGTAAAAGGTCATTAATCATATAACTGCATCAGTCAAGCAAAGGGAAAATCGATCCCGCGTATATTATAATGCTACATGTCAGATGTCTAATATGATTCCGATATACAGGTCTCCCGGCGTCCTACCTGCTACCCCCTAAGTAAAGAAATTAATAGATAGCTATGGCAGAATGCGGGATGATGTAGAGGTGTGGATTTTTAATTTATGCTTTATCATACATGCCAACGCGTTATTGCAATATACCTACAAACCTACACGTATAGCGCGCTGGCGTTATTAATTCTTGCTCTCTCAAAGGGTTTGGTTAATTTGACGTATAGTAAAATATATAGTAAGCGAGTCGTTCGTTATGTATTATAGCATAGCAGCAAGCAACCACCCTGTAAAGCAAAGTTTTTGTTAGCATTAGCAGAGGAGCGCTTGTAAGTACACGGTACTCTCTTCTCCAGAAGGTATGTAAAATGTATGAACGGCACGGCGTTAACGTGGTGCACACCATAACCCTAGACAAAGTATTGAAATTGTAGCAAAACCTGCGTGTAGGAACATACATACAGAATACGGGTGTTTCAGGGGTGGTTTTCCAAGCGTGTATCTTCTCATATACGTTTATAAATATCTTCATGCGCAGACTGTATACACACCTTAACGAGACCTGTGCCCCTGTTGCGAGACACGACCATGCAATAATAACCTTGCCGAGATCTATTTCTATAATAAACTCTCATGGAACACAGAACTTTCCCGGTGCAGTATAGTTGTTCACCGCCAATCGAAATTGATCGCTATCGGTAGTATCGATGCAAACTTTCTATTGTACAACCAACTTATGCATTGAATTTTGTTGTTGGTTTAGGGGATACAAAGCGATGCACAAATTTATCTAACTCCGATTAGGATCGCTTTAAATGGGAAAATCAACAACACTCAATTGTTCAATAAATTCCGCGCTCGTTGGTGATGGTTTAGAAACGGATAGGTAAGCACATGCAGCAACTTTGATGACGGGTGTGAATCGTGAATACCACTTGCGTTTTACGTCGTTGCGGTTTTTATTAATGATGGGGCACGACTTTCGGTAATTTATAATTATTATAAAGACGCGGAACAATTTTCTAACGAATTGGACAAAAAACACACGGAATTACAGGGAGAAGCAAAGCGAACGCACAGGCACAGGCAGCGTCGTCGTACACCGCCACCGACGTCGTCGTCGTGTACCCGGGGTTGTTTCTGCACGACGCCTGATCATACCGTATTATATGGCAATTCGTCGGTGGGTCTCTCTCTTGCACCCCCGCACGCTCGGTCGTTCTCGCGATCACCACCGCACGCCGCTCGCACTGCACAGCACAACAACCGAACGAACGAACGAACCCGCCGACCAACCGCCCTTCCCCGTTTCATTCGACATATTGATCGACCGACTGCCCGACCGACCGCCCCGGTCGGTTTTACGCGGGACACTCAAAATGTAACAACTACATTATTATCATCAATCGTCCCTCGTTCATTATATATTTGCGACCAACCCCGCCTAATAAGACTTTTAATTAGTTGTTTGCTATTTTCGCGTTATAGTTGGTTAGCTACCCTTTCAGAAAGCCACCATGCCAGAAAATGAAAAAAAAATCCGAATACCAAACTTAATCTATTCTGCACCTGGTCTAGGACACCTGCAGTGGTGCAGAGATAATTAGAAACCACGGAAAGTATCATCAATGAATAGCTTCGTGTTTAATTATTCCTGCTTTGCATTATCGTAGTCGTAGAGGTAGAGCTGATCGCTCGGCGTTGATCGATTTTAAATATAAACCGGCAAGTTGAACTGACGTCATCAAGACCCACCCATGACGTCAGACCGAAACGCGCCAGGACTAGGAAGGATCAGGTCGAGCAAGCTCGCTACATTCAGCTAGTGCTCGGCTGCTGGGTGAATGTAAAGGACGATGCACTTCATACTTTGACCCGAGCCACCGCGTGCTTGCATACATACATACTGACACACAACAGTTCGCAGTTCCCGATTGTGTTGTATCTATTTCTGGTAGAGCGCACCCACCGTCATGAGACGAGGGTAAACGGAACAACTACCGAATGGATCGGAATAGGATATCTCGCTTTCTTCGAAGACGGCGAAGAAAGCAGGGCGACAGGCACAGCACACGAGTAGATGCGGGCCATGGACAGATATGTTTGTGGCAAAGAGTTGAAGAGTCGTATATGTATAAGTTATTGTCACTTGGGAAATCAACCTGATTCGCATGTGTGCGTTTTCGGCAGGTTTTTCCGAGCATCACAACACCCGGATACATTGAGTAAGGGATACACAGGGATGGCAAACGGTTTAATGGGTTCAACTTTATTTTCCCCTTGCATTAACTCGTCTCCTTCTCCTTTACCTGTGAGCTGTACTATGAGTAATATACAGATAGCCAAACGGGAGAAACTAAAAACAAATAAGCCCGAGGATTTAAGGAAATGTCTCGCTCCGGCGAAGTCATAAAGAATCTTTAAGACATATTTAGCTCTCTTATTCGTAAATCCCAATAAGCAAAAGCAAAGTCGACGTTTTTAACACGTCCTTAATAATTCTATCACGTTCTGCTCCTTCAAGTTTGCCTAGGCCCTGTCACCGCTTCCAATTTCGCCGCGTACGAAAAACTGTTAAGTTCCTCATTCCCTGCGTCATGTAGGTACCAAAACTCAAACTTTTCTTTGGCGGTGCATTAAAAAGTAACTTTCAGGTCGGTATAGTTATGCAATGTGGGTGCCCGTATTTTTTTCTTTCGCTTCAAAAGTACCAGGTTCTTGAAGGTGTTCCTTTTTGTCGGTGTTGCTGTTAGATTTCACGGGAAAAGGCAGAGGCAGCTCCGTATCACTGTGATGCTCTACTACAGTAGGCTCACTTGTATATACTTGTACATACACACATACAGCCGGCGACTGAACTGAAGAAATGTTTCCACGTACACCTACTGGGTAGTGGAGAAGTTTCGTCAGCAGCTGCTCTGGTGGTGGTGCTCCTGGCTCTGCCGCGCTCGGCCTAGCCGAACCGAGAGTGTACACTCTGTGTGGCGGATCGATACGTAGAGGGCGACGTGACCTAGCAGGAGCCGCACCCTGGAGTCACTCAATCCCAACTGGAATTATTTTTTTACCACCCTCTTACTACAAGAGTTTCTAACCTCGCACATACAGCATGCCTTACACCACCTCATCTCTAAAAAATATGACATTCTATTCTACAAGAGTACAAGCTAGAACGCTTGCAGTGAAGAGTGAACATGCATGTCAAAATCAGAACCGGAGTGGGAAAATACCGCACAAGTTTAGTAAACATTACCCCAAGGCCCAAAAATCTAGGTTAAAATTATTAGCGTAGAATTTGGAAATCTGGATTTTAATATTAGACATAATGGGCCAAATGGCCTTGAATATTAAAGTGAGATCAATGGTCGCGAAGGAATTTACAAATAATTGGGAAGCTTTAATATTGGTTTCGGTTTTCATCGGAAGAGCTGAGAATGCCCGTTGGTGTGCCTAACACACTCTCTGACGCTTGTCCTTATTGAATTTATTAATTCTTATCTATCTCCTGCGACTCCAGCGTGAGTCCGTCGATGCTGCTGTGAATAACGCTGAGATGAAATGATCACGAGCGCAAAGGCACAGGAAGGAGAACAAGCTTACTTGACCGACCGCATCCGGTGGCCAGTACCAAACGCGACCGCATCCTTTTCACGAACATGCAGCATTTCCACGGGAGCAATCTATTTACGCCAATGTGGTGGTATACTAGCAGTCAGCAGTCAATGTCTTTCTTCTTTCCTCCTGTCGGTTGTTGTATAGATAGGCATTTGAAATAAAAGAAATGGAACAATCCGATATGGACGACAATAGATACGGGGATAGAGAAAGAATATGAGAAGAAGAAATATTAAATTCCACCCGATTCACACCTACTTTCTTTCGCATTTATTTGCCATTACGGAAAAGACAAGTACCAAAGTGCCGCATCGGATAGCTGAGCAACTTTGCGCGCTAGTCAAGTGCAGAAATTTATAGGCTTTATAAATATCCTCTGCCTGCGCTCTGTTAATACTGCAGCAGTAAGCAGGCAGACGATTTCGGTTCGGAGGACGAAAACGAGTGGCAGTGGAGGACCAGGACACTCCACTCGACAGCCGATGTTAGACTATCTTTAGACCCTCCTAACCCACTAATACACATTTTCAATAAGCCTCGCACATATTTTATGCAATCTGCCAAAGTGCCAAAAATAACGTTTGCACACAACGTTTAATAGCATCACAAACAGTTCTCAATTGCACATGCATGAATAAAGATAAAATTACACGTCGTTTATCTAAAAATATATTGCGTTCCTTCTATTAGCAACGTAATCTGTCGACGAATTGAATCGACCGGAACATAAAAATAAACAACGTACATTTCGTTACCGCAGACCTCAATTTAACAAATATCTTTTTGCAAGATTTATGTTCGAGTATTATTACTTTTCACGAAAATCCACGAAATTCATTTATAAATAGAAACGTTCTATTTACGTCCAACGAAATGTCTAATACAAATAAAGAAATGTACGTGAATTATTAATTAGGCTGACGGTGACGACAAATAGCAAGATACAAACAGCACGCAGAAACCATCAGGAAAAGGGAAAAATCTATATCAATTGGACACTCGTCACGGCCGGACGTCATTAAAAACGATATGCCGCGTACTTGTATCGAGTGTTTGTTCGAAATATTGATTGATCAAGTCGCTGACAATTGTTTCGTTTCCAAAATGAAACAATAGAGACGAGACATGTCCTCCACTCCAGTTCATCCTCCGCCAAATGGCACACTCGCAATCTACTCATAAAACACAGCGCCCCAAAACGCAAACCATCCAGACGTTTGACGGACATGTTCGATACATACAGCCAACAATTTAGTTAATTAGTGTCATTTCGAGAATGGACGCGTCGCTGGACCAATGGTCCAAAGCAAATAGAATCGAATGCTATTAGGACATACATATTTCCTCTCCTCTCGCCCATCCTATCTATTGTGTGTACGATAGAGCATCGGGTGGATGAAGAGAATAGCCAATTTGGGAAACGTGTTCGAACGAATGATTAAAAATTAACGTGATACAGAAATTGACTATGTCGCCGGGAAGCCGGAAGAGTCGCACGTTTTTTTAACGTTTGCTGCTTTGTCCAATTGACCATTACGACCGAGTGTGATGACTCAGTCGGATCTACTCTGGTCCGCTCGGGGCGCGCACATTATGCAAATATGGTATTAGAATATTCCGAATTTCGAGTCTGATCATGACATCGAGATTTGTGTGTCATTGTACATGGAAGTGGGACCAGTGATGTCTGCCATTGCAGAACTGTGTATGAGATTAAATTAGCTTAGTTCATGATGCTGATGCCTCATGCCGAATCCTGCACGTCCTGCATCGTGATATGATGTCATCCTGCGTGTACATCATGCATATTAGATTTTTCACACAATTCACGATATGTCCCAATATTTATGCAATATACTACCTACTTATACATTAGACTTCTTTTCCGACAATATAGTGTCTCTAGGGAGTAAAGTTGAGTATAGAAGTCCGCCGCAAAAAAGCGAAGGGTGGCTATATGAATTTACTCTCGTGAGACACACTCAGTACTTTTTCGGATAGCTTAATTAATTTAAAATGCCATTTGCAATGAAAACATCAAACAAAATAACTAAAATCACTAGACGATGTTCTGACGCAGCTAAAAGCACGGTTGACAGGTGTTGTGATTTTATTTTCTTGAAGTTAGGTAAACTGCAGTTTTCTATATAAAATCGCTATAAAATTGACTAAATTAAATTGAAATAAGTTCAATAAATTTGTTTGAATTTAGAAAAATAAGTTGTATTTTAAAAGTTATAATTGTTTAATACACAAAATGAATGATATTCTAAATAAATATTAAAGTGTTATTTACGAAAATAGTAATTTAAGTTGCGCCATCTGACAACAATAATCAACATTAAATATCAAAAGAAAAGAGATAGAGTTTAGACTCCCTAGGGCAACTATGAGTCGTTTTACTCCCTCCTTTGGGGTCATATATAAGATGTTTTCTGCGTAAGTAGGCGACAAATTTATTTCTGAAATAAATATTAACTTGCAAAATTGAAGATTATGTAAGCTACGCGTTTGCGTGTAAAAATTCGCTAGTGGTCATCGATGGAACTATCGGAGACTTATTTGAATGATACGTCTAAAATTAGTTCCAATGCAGCCATAGAGGTCGCTTTCTCTGACGTGAAACGCCAAAATAGCGTATAGGAAATCAAAAAATAGATTTGAAATCGCCCACACAATAAAATATAAATTTGATCATAAATTTATGTAAATCATGCCGATATAGAGTTTTATTTGCAATTTTGTGTATCGCCTATAAAATGCAGCAATAATTTTGTACCGGTATAAAAACCGCCTAATAAAAGTGCTCCCGTCTATTAGACATGTTGTAGCTCTATGTGCGTGTATGACTTGATGGCGTTGAGGGTGTCGTATCGTAGAATCCGCGTCGCATTTGCTAAACAACATCACCAGCATGGCACACTGTACCATATACCAAACCATATGAAAATACGTGATGAATATTAAATTCGCATAGAGTATAATAATACATGAATAGAACATTACAGCAACCGCCATAACATACTCGGCTCGGAGTATGTGCATAGTTTTGCATGGTGGCTGCGATGGCAGAAATTCAAGCAATATGTATGTATGGCAAGTCGTAACATGCCACCAGACCAGTAGCAGTACACAAGAATGTAGATGTCTTCAGCTAATAATGCATTTCGCGTATGAGTTTCTTCCAATATAAACCGCCCCGTCGTAAACGAAGTGATACGTTTAAATTTTAACCTAATTGTAACCGCATTTATAGCCCACAATCTACATGGCATGTAGGTAGTATATCAGGCACGACACTGATGCTCTTGTCGCCGTCAGCAACTTTATTACTTTCCAATGCATTATTCATTCACGAGGTGGTAATTAAGCATCGGCGGCAAACGGCGGCGGCAGCGACGCCGCGCTCGCTGCCTCTGCCCATATAATACGAGCACAATTTAACCGTAACGCGGACTCTACATCCTAATACAAAGACGCGGACTACAATGTTCAGTTTCAGTGTTCGCTTTCGCTGCCGGTGCAGTTATCAGCGTGAGGCGGCATTGCCGCTCCCTTCGTTGAGCCAGTGGCGCTGGCCGGAACCCGGAACGCGCCGCGTATAATCTATTCGCGCTTGGTATATGCCGCCGCCTATGCCGTATTGCGCGGTATATACCATATAATTCTATGTGTACATAGGCGATAGGAGTATATAATGCGCGCTAATGCGTTTAATTATTCACATGCTCCATGTACATTCAACGCGTATCTCATTTCGTATCTGGTTAGCGAATATAGTCCGCTCGGTGTCCAGCAGGCGCAGGACGTCGCTGTGGTATATCCGTGCTATTATCTATTGCGGACGTATTTACTTACAATTAGTTCCATTAATTATGTGAGGAATTAAAGGAATTCGAATAAGTCTATCGGCATATTTGCGCTTTCAATTTATCAATGCGCCAATTTAAGCGCACACCATTTTACGGCTAGTTTGCATAATTTCCAACATCCGCAAACAGGATGAGGATGTTTAAAACATTTTAAGCCTTTTCTCTACTTAATTTAATTTCGGTGGAGATTTGTATAATAACATTTTATGAAACTGCACCGAAATGTTAATTTAGTCATTGAAGTTTGAACATTATCATAAACATGTGCAGATGCAGATTCACATATGTCAAGCGAGTTAATTTCGTAAAAATTAAATTAATTAACCTTTACTAAAGAGCGACATCCACATCCTACAGTCTTAAACCTACATATAACCTATGTGAAGTAATAATGCTATTAGCGCACATGTTCAAATTGATTTTCCACCCATTTGATGATCAAATTAACTGTTTAAACTTAATCTCGATTTTTCTAAATTTGTAAATATTCAATTAAGTTTTTCGTTTGTCTATAACTTTACAAGATTGCGAAAGGAAGGATTGTTCGAACATGTCAGATATATTAATTCTATACCTTATAACTGTATACATTATACATTTTACAGTTTATTCACTTTTTGCATCAGGCGTTGCTTTCGCATGTTCTGTTTGTTTATATTTTACAACAAGATGCAGAAATGTCATGTCTCGTGTGGGAGAACCGGTTGCGCACAATCCACAGATTCTGTTATAAAATTCTTGCAAGTTGCACTGCACTAAGGACCAAGACCAAGTACTAAGTCCAAATAACAAATTCAGATAAATGAAGCTACTATAAAGGATAAAAGATTAAAGACACTT
>JARJDT010025828.1:0-10244 GCA_030264655.1 Leptusa sp. GC000079 | reverse complement strand
TTAATAGGAAGTCAAACACTTGAAGAAATGTGTTGATTTTTTGCGCAAAGCAATATTTCTTCAAGTGTCTATACTTTGGACTTAGAAAATAGTTTTGTACACTTGAAGTTGAAGATGTATGCAAATGAGTCTAGTGCAAGGTAAATAAATAATTAAATTTTGTTTATGCTTGCAAGTAAGTTACCAACATTATTAATGAGTAAATAATAAAACATAACATTTTTTAAGACTTCCTTTTGAGGATATTTTGAATTATAAATTCATTCAAGTCAACCTTTTCAAATATGCGCATCAGAAATACAAAAGGATCAGGACGAAAATCAGGTGTAAGTCGTCTGCGGTCGGCGACAATAAGCGTGTGGGCTAAACGTATTAAGTTTATCGTTATTATTTAAATGTCATGTTTTCGCATATTTTTCTTCGACTTACATACCGAGATATGACGTCGTCATTGCAAAGATTTGTAAGTTCAAACAACAAAAATTCAATCAAATTTATGTGTCTACCCAGTGGTGTGGCGCAAAGAAACCAACTTTAAATTAAACACATAATACGCCTTAACACCTTTGCAAATTTCGAATTTCACTAATAGCAAACATTGTTATTAGTTGTATCCCGCATTTAATGCGTGACGACTGAACGCGTTGGATTCATTTCGTGAATTAGTTGAAAGTCTACTATTCTACAGTTAAGTGAATCCCTCTTGTGAGTGCCTAAAATAATTAATGTAAGACAAAGTTACACACAAAAGAACAAGTTGCAAGTATTATCAAAGAGTTTCAATCTGTAAATTATGTTTATTTTTATTAGTTTGAATGGTGTCTCGTCTTGTTTGATTTGATTTTATTGTATTTAGCGATATGTTTAAAATATGACCTACTCAAGGCTGTTGTGCAACGATTGCCATTATATCGCTCGCTGGTGTGCACTGAAAATACCTTCGAGAGAGTAAGCCCTCTCGGTATTTATCGCGCATCTATATAATTTAACCGCGAAGTAAACAAGAAAGCCAAGCGTACTCAGCGAACCGAAGAACCAGAAATCAAAACGTATCGAACATTTATAATACGTAAATACGTGTATGTCGAACTCGTTCGATGTTTGCAATAATGAGTGTACGGACACACTTGTCGCGGTCATGTCCAGGTATATGAAACGCAGCCAGCCACATATAGCAATATACTTTTCCTTGGCAGTCATATTCGTGTAGACTTTGTTTTTTGTTCACATTTGAGATTTGGTTTTCTCATTTTCAGTTTTAAATGAATTTATCTATTTTAGTCCAAGGCCTACTTGAACGTGACCAAAACTGTATCGTGAGTGCATATTATATTGGTAAAGATAGAGAAATACAAACTTTAATCGTCTGTTTGGTGCATACTTTAATAACAACAATGTCATGACACTGAGCACTTTGGTTGCTCGTCGAATTCGCGTATCCTCAGAAGGTGTCCGAGTATGCGAGGTGTCACAGAGTGGACGACAACTTTTTCGTCCTGACCGACTCGTGTGCTGTTTATTTAATTTAGTCGGTGTTTGTTCGGCTATTCGTGCGCAAGTGATTTGCCTTTTCAATTAAAAACAAATCTTGCTGCTTGCAACTATATTGCAAGCGTTTATGGCTCGAGAATCGACACGCATAAAACGTGAATTATTATCTCTTGCCATTTTAATTAAGAACTGTTATTCAGGTGTGCGTATAATAAATTTACAAATAAATTGTGCTTATTAAACGTTCGCAAGGATTACATGCTTTTTCTCTATTTATCGGACAGTTTGCAACGCATAATTTGTATAATTGCTTTGTTTCAACTTGGTGCGCGCTTTGAAAACTTTGTGTTAGAATTCATACTTTTACATTTAAAGTAAGTACACGCACTAAAGTGGAACGTTTCGAATATTAAAAAGCGTTTTCATTGACTTGCTTTTTAGTGGTCGTTCAATTTGGAAAATTGCATAACTACAATTCATTATTATTCATTCGATAAGCGAACATTATACGTCTATTCATTTATTTGTCGACATGGATATTTTGTAACAGCCAACTAAATGTTATACAAATAGACAAATATCATGAACAATTTGCAACTTAAAGGTGTGTTTTGCAAAATGTAAGCGTTTATTTGGCAATTATTAATAATAGATGCTAATTTTTTAAACAAATATTTCTCTGAAAAAAGATTTACAAATTCCCCATATACTTTACATGGAGACTGCTATGCGCGAATAGAACACATTTCCTGAATTCTTTATGCCAAGCTATTATTATGATAACTTCCTATAAATATTTCTATTTCAACTATAAAAAAATATTTAAAATTTACATTTTCACGTCACAATCCTAGAACAGGTATTTGCAATGGACTATGAAAACGAATGAAATGTAGCCAATTTGCTACCTGTTGGCTTTATTGAAATACACTCGCGATATTTGTACAGTTGGCAAATATTGGTAGTGGATGTCCTTTACTCTTAATAAATAAACAACAATATGCAAAGTGGCTTTTTGTTTATCATGAATTTCATTATATCGAACATGCATTTCAATTTACGAGTTCTTGGTATTTAGGCGTCCTTCAACCGCGCACTGTGTTTACTCTCATTTACTTTTTATATACAAGTACAATTTTTAGTTTTTAAATTTGAGTGTAAACTAATGCAATATTTGAGTTAACAACATTTTTGCAAAAATAGCTAAACGATTGCATGAGCATAAATTAAATATTTGCATGGTATTAATTGCTTTTCAAAGGACAAGACAGGACAAAGAGCGGTCTTTAAAGACACTTTTAGATTATGCACGTCCTTAGTGATTGTTTGCTAAAATAATAATTATTTAAATAAATTAAGTTTCTGCTAGCCATTGTTAATTTTCTTTGATTGTTTATTCTTCTCATTAAACACGCCATGTAAGCTATTTGCCGAATCTATGGATACATACAAATCAGAAAGCATTCTAGTCTCGCCGAGACCGTGAACAGAAAATGTTGCTCTTTGAATATTGTTAGTCGCCGGTTACTTTTAGTTATGGTTTTACTTTCAATGATTCGTGTTTAGTGCTTTTAAATTAAAGAAACTTTTATCAAAACTCAAAAGTTGAACAATTGCCAATTTGGAAATATAAAATTAGTTTTGGTTAAGGATATCGAAACATAGTGTCGTTTTTGAATTTTTTTACCAAGTGGTAAGTTTCAAAGAAAAGCGGTAATTTAATTATGAACCCAATGAAAATTGTGATCCATTTGAGACAATTCGGTAATCGTTATTAATAAATATGAACACGTTGTCCATTTGCACACCTCGTGGCGAATTAAAGCCATACATCTGCTTATATGGTACAAGTAGCCAAGCACATTTATAGGTGTAGTATTTGCCGACACGGATTTGCATGTTCTTGTTATGCAAATGAAACGTTATAAGTTATAATATCGTGACGCGTGCGCTCTGCGCACGGTGTGGTAATGAGGAATGGGGAATTTAGATTTAATTAAGGCTGTTCGAACATGCAAAAAGTTCATATAGCGACACAACATGAAACACTTTTAATTACTTACTAATTTAATAATGCGAACATGCTTGTTTCTTCTCATTTATTCATGCTTCTGACAAGTTTGCGAAATTTACGATGCACTTGGTAGTCACACTTGACTTATCACAGTGCATGCGAAATGATTAAAAAATAATTAACCGCCACAATTAACTCAATTAATATTAGTCTGCATCTTCCATCTTGTTCATGATATTATCTCGATGGATTCCACACGAATGTGTGTAGGCGTGCAATATTTGTCCCGCAAAACGAATCATACGTTTCTATATTTGTTTTGTTCGTCATCATCAGTCAAACAAGCGCTAAAAGACGCTTTGTGTTGATTTGCAGTGCCCAGAGAAGGAGCCAGGACCGTCGGGGCGTTAAGTGGTGACGGTGAAGGACACTTAGTTGCATCGCACGTGCGCAAGGAACGAGTGCCGAAGAACAAACACCAATTGGCGAAAGAAGCCGCCAAAGTTCTCAACCAAGTTGATCGCATCGCCTGTGTTAGTAGTGACAACGGTAATTTTTTCATTTACTCAAATCTATTTCTTAATAATTAGTGAATGTGCCGAAATTTAATCGTGTCCAAGGCAGTCGTCTTGAACATATGCGTTCACACTTATTGCCATACTTGGACACAAAAAAGTTGAAAAGTTTACTCTGCCATTGATTGAACAAATTGGGATTACAAGTACGTTTCAACGTTTTTTAAGTGATTTATTAATGCTCATTGCGTCAAGAGTGCATTGGCATTTAGCATTTACTTGCTTAAGTTTTAAAAGTCGGTAAACTTGACACAGATGCGCTTTTGATATTCGGTCATAAAAAACGGCAGAAATTTATTGCAACAAAAAGTTTTCCATTGTTAAAATAAGTGCAATCCTTGATGCACCTTAAAGGACATGTCAGAATAAACAACAAATGCTTTGTTATTTACAACCATAATTAAAACATAGCAATTAGAAATCGATAAGTTTATATGTTGACGTGACGTACATAACATTTTAGTCATTTCCTAACGATTTACAACTGGAGAACATTCGAGCAAACATTAGGCGATCTCATTTTATTGTAGGCGATCATTTTATGGCAAAACGTAGAGACTTGAAATGGTTGCGCGAAGTGAGTTGTGAAAATGACTTGCGAACTTCTTATTTTACGGTATGGCGTTAGCAATACACACCACGCTCGCCGCGTGGGCAGTAGTTTTTCCATTACGGCGAAAGACAGCACGCTAAATATTTATACCTGTTCCATGCACTTACTTTATTCGTATACGAAATGAATGAACTAACGCACTAGACATAAGTGTAAAGGTATCGTTTAACTTTTCGCGAGATGTTATTAATATCGCATTTTAATATCCATTGCGTACAGCGGTGAAATTCGCAAATAATATACAATCACGAATGAAATTTGGTCCGTGAATAAAGATTACGTTATAGAAATCGTTCGTTAATCGAAACTTGTCGTCCTACGCAATCTAAGCACACAACGCACGCCTTATTTTTTCGCAATTCAATGCACGTATAATGAAATCGCAGGTAAACGAGTTCGCGTTTCGTTTAGGTAAAGCAAATATTAGCATTAGCTGTACAAATTGATGGCAAATTATGGCCGAGCTATAGGAATAACGGGTTAATGTCCGCGTCGTGATTTTGAGCAGAAAATTTCATTTCTAATCAGATAAGAGATTGGCAATTCTCAAGCCTGCCAGATTGTATTATGTATTATAGAAAATTTGAAATTGCGATTAGGGCTTTTATTATTATTATTTTAATATGGAAGTAAAACGATCTCTTCCTTGTTGCATCATTAATAAGTACACATTGGCTTCATGTACTTTATTCCCTTATTCGTATTATTACTATAATCTATAAACAGCAAATAATAGTTACTAAAAGTTTATCGGAAACTAATATCACATTGTTTTTAATAAAGCCATTTCATTTGCATCAAATATGTTTATGCTCTGTGATTTATTTCCCAAGGGAAAGTAAATTATTCATTGTCCATCTAAAGTATATATGGAATAATTTTCTCCTGGGAAAATATTTCGTCTCCTCGTGATCTTGCGGCTAGTTATATGTCGTATAAGGAAACTCTTTTGTTGCTATTCGTCTTCGTTGTCGGGAATTTTTCCTCTTCCAATAACAGCTATTTGTTTCCACACTCTAGCACTCAGAGTATCTAATGATTGCTCTTGTACGTGCTAAAATATCCACATATTCAACACACAACGTGCAGATGCGCGACGACGCGTACTTCACAAGAGTATCCATTACGACATTACGTAATTACATAATCTAATGATCGAGCATTTCTAAACCACCTACTTAATATCCTAGCACAACATGTTCATTGCCAATCATCTTATCATCATCATCGTTAAGTCATACCATCGAGTAGCGCCAACGTTAACTAAACAAAGAAGCTGCTGCGACTTTTCCATTCGATGCTTTTCTCAACTTAGTCGAGTGTTAGTTTTGTGCATCATGTTGCAAAAGCGAACTCATTCATAATATCTGCTGCAACGTGTTAAGATGGAGACACGGAATTCGAGTCATATAGAGTGCTGTAGCTGATGATGAGGCTGCGATTCCAAACTGGAAACATGGCTAACAAACTATCTCTTCGAGAATGTATATGATCTGTCAGTGTTGCGAATATTTCGCCTTAGAAAAATCAGGCTAGTAGCCACGCAGAGATAGAGCAAAAAGTGTGCACGTAACATGCTCACCCGAGAGAAACATAACAAAATGATAAATTATGGTCATTGAGTGCAGCACTGCAAGTTTGCACTTCTTTTTCGCTTTGTTTTAATTTTGTGTTGATCTGCGTTTTATTGCAGTCTTTTAAGTATACTGCGGTTATAATAGATCAATAATCATAAAATATTATTGAGAGCATGTCTACCATTCATGAATAAATATAACAATGTATGAATGAGTGAAAATATGGGTTGTTAAACAGATTGCAACTTGTGTGATGCTGGTTAATCTGAATCTGGTGTGTGTTCCAAGTAAACTTAATAAGCACCTATTAAAAGTTACAAGATTTTAATCGGCATTTTAATTCGCCCATAAAATATTACACATAAGAACAAAAGTAGTGTAATTAGCGATTATTAACCGCAACTTTTAAAAAAGTATTTTGCTTGAATGCGTCTTTATGTTGATTCTAGGAGTGTATCCTGACAAATTCTACACGTTACCAGCACGAAGAAAAGTAAAAGATACACCGGGCGAGTTTGCCAGTTCGTTAGATCGTCGAAGGCGCAGACGCAATAGCGCAGACTTATCAGTACCACCAAAGAAACCTCCGCGTACGTTCGCTAGCCAACCGCAATCGCTGCTAAGCGTTTTTCAAAACGAAACAAAACCGAAAAAATCGAACCTACGACGGTCGATCAGCGATGCAAGCAATCTGAAAACCGAAAATGAATTGCACAATCTTCGCCGTCCGAGAACAAGCAGCGAAGGCGAAGACTCGTCCACATTAAAGCATCTGAATCACAAGAAGCAGCTGTCACCTATTATAGAAGTTACGCAACGCGAAGACTACTTTGCGCCCACGTTGAAATCGAGTTTTAAGGAGAATGATAAAAATGTAGATAACGATATTCGAGCACCAGCAAGAACCAGAAAGAAGCAGCAAGCAGTCACACACAAACTGAAGGAGTTTGTTGACGAAGGCAGCACACTGACTAAGGACAAACAGCGGGCGCCATCACAAATCAAAAATCAAGTGGTTGTGATTGATGTCGACAAAGCTACGAAAATAAACAACGAGAAAAGTTCCAAACTATCGACGAGTGCGATTGGCAAAAAACTTAAACAGTTGGCAACCGGTAAAAAGAAGAAAGCCAAAGACAAACAAACTGTCACTAAAACTAATAGTGTCCAAACAAATGTGCAACCGGAAGTAAAGCCGAAAGTTAGTAGTACACTGGTGCAAGGTGCAATTGACAGCATTCAAAATCAAAGCCACAAAACTGAAATGATACATAGTAGCCAACAACCCGTCGAGAAATTGCCACTAACACGCGGAAGGGCAGTTGACACCATGGTGAAAAAGCTCAGTTACGAAAATTCCTCCCCGCCGCCCAAAACGAACATTATGATTACGCCTAATGTGTCAGTGCAACACAATAATAACAAACCGTTTTCGTATACTCGCGGTTTATCTCCCGATCGTAGTCCGACAAGTCCAACAACCCCAATAATTTACGCCCAAGTTGTGTGCGGTAATGGAACCAGCGGTAAACAAACGGTTCACACCGCGTACACCAACGGCAAAAAACATTTGCCCCATTCGGATTCAGATGAAGGTTTAGGATATGAAGAAAACTCGGGTTTTCGCTCCGAGAAAAGTATCACACATTTCGGGGATGATAAATACAAAAACGACTATTACAACGGTCACAATGAAGATCGTTTCGAGGAAGAGTATCCCATCACGCCTAAGTTCCAAAGCAACGGTTATAATGGTTATCAGTATGAGAGTAAGTTCACCAAAGTGGACCAGGGCATCTTCATCGACTCATCTTCAAGAGGTCGTGGCGATGGCATGGACGCAAAACGACGCGAAAGTCTAACGGAAACGTTCGAGAACAACTTCACCGGAAATAATAAACTGACTTCGGCGAATCTGAACAGTGACAGGAAGGATCTGAGCGCGCGGAGAGATTTGTTAGAATCGCGAATCACGCGACGTTTCGGCGAGAAACGCGTCTCGCCCGAATACACCCCGGCAAAAAGCAACGTCTACGTCTCGGAATCGTCACAATATTATAGGAGCGGCTCGGCGAGTCCGCGCGAAAAATACGTTTCGGAAACGAAAATAGATCGCAACGAGTATACGAAGAAGTATCTGGGCGAAGAGAGTCGCGACTATAGATACAATGGCTTCGATAACGAACCGAAGAGCTTCGACTCGCAAATCAGCGACTATAGATCGAGTCCTGAAAATAGGCACTTCGAAACTAGTCATAGAAATGCCCACGCACACAATAATAAATACGTCGCTAAGAGCGAAAAGCAACAACTGGTCAAAGATCGTAACTTGTACAAATCCAATCCCGAAATACATGTGCGTTCGTACAATTACGACGCACATCGTCGCTTCCACGATAGCTATCACGACTCGCTGAAACGCGACAAGCAGTTCGAACAGAACGCCGAGCGCAAAGATAAATTCGGCGATTCGGGCATCGAAAACGACTTCCGGCGTGATTCCGGCGAGCGGCGTAAGCGCGAGGTGTCCAACGAGAGCGAAGACGAAGGCTTCGCCAGCTCGTTGCTCATTGCTAGCGAACGCCAACACACCGAAGACAATTTCGCGCGCAAACATGGCCGCGGATACGATTCGGATAGAGGGTACATGCGAGATGAAGACTATCGCAACTTGGAGACGATGGAATACAGGACGTACAAAAACAAGGACTACGCACACAGGGAGCGCAGCATTGACGACGGCTCACATTTTGATCCGCGCATTGATAAGATCAGCACCTTAAAGAAAGTCGACAAGAAGCCACCCAAGCCTGAGAAGAAGAGCAGCCTCGAAAAGGTGAGAATATTTACATAAATTTAGTTTCACTTTCACAGCTTATTGTAAATGCAGATGAAGCAGCTCTTCACCAGCAGTAAGAAGAAGAAAGAGAAGCAGGCGAATATGGTTCGAGAAGAGAGTCTTCGAGCGAGATACACCGAGTATAGAGGCAATCAAGAGCCTAAGGCCTTCCGCAACGAAGTCCCCAACTCAAATATGGTGAGTTTTTTTTGTTATTTTAAGTTTTCTCGGAAGTGAGGTCATCCGTAAAAGAGTTGTTGCATTGAGATATTATCATAGTTTACGACCTTAAATTTGCACTGCGGTTTTTGGGTTGGCAATCGTCGACATATCTTTTTTATGCCACAAATTTGTTGCTAATTTCGGAGGGACAGCAGTTAACTGAAGCAGAAGCAAAATAAAGCAAACAACTTTGTAGTCACCATATTGAGACAAGAGACAAGTCTCCGACACCATATGGCAGGTTTATACACTTGAGCAATAACGTCCTTGTCTCAATTCATTTTGATTTTGCTTGCTGTGTTGTGTTGTGCTACCTAGCAATGTAAGTCAATTGATACGTGGCGTCGATATCGATTCAAGTATACGTTACGTATGTAAATTTATCTCTTTAATATTCATGTTAATTCATTAAGCTGCTATACGTAGCTAAGAGACACATGAGATTACCAGTTTCCAAATATGGCAATGTGGCAATCTACGCAATATATAATTGCGCTATTTTTATGCACGTGTGACTCTTCCTTCCTGTTTCGCGTTATTTTTCTGCTTTCTGTGCGAATGCATCGCGCAATCGTTCGAATGAATAGAAAAACGTGCCCTTGATATTTACGCTTCATAAATGATACAAATACAATGCAAGCGAAGGCAAATTCCGCGTTTTTATCTGGAAATTAACTGCGAATGCGAAGGCTAAATTTAGTGCACTGCTTCAAAAAACAAGTTTCATTAATTAGCGACATGCTAAATGCGCAAGTTTTATTACACCAGGGAATCGCAGGAATACAAAACACCAAAATAAATTCGGGGCATGTTCAAAACAGAAAAGCAAAAGTGTTTTATGTTAATTTATGGCGCGGTTTTCGTCAGATTAAACTTGCAGATAAACAGAACTTAAATTTATACTCAAGAATAA
>JARJDT010025827.1:0-10096 GCA_030264655.1 Leptusa sp. GC000079 | reverse complement strand
CATTTTATGTGCTGGGAGATGGCTGGGAGAAATAGTTGTCGTGTTTGAACTGAGTGAGATAACTTAACGATGATGGGTGACGGTGTTTTTCATGTTGTATTGAAACTCGCACGCGATTAATAATTAAAATAAATTAATCGAATCCTGTCTTATTAAAAGGGGTAAAAGCGTATTTCTAGTCAAGTATACCCCACAGAAAACACTTCTCAAACATGAATGATTTAAGCTGGTCAGGTAAGTCCTTGCATCCGTTTACATTCGCCCTCTTAAGACAAACCAAAAGGAAAAATTAATTGTAATGTAATAATTAACAGAAGCACGCGATTTATTCCGCACTTATCGCGAGAACAATACGCGCGAAAGCAGCAAAGTCGTCATGATATGGCAATCAGTCCTCTCAAGGCATTTAAATAATCTTACCAATGAAAGTAAGTCAATAATGAAAATTTCCTCAAGAAGTTGACTATAATTGAATTTAATTATGAATGTTATGTTTGATGTGTAGAATTCCCTGTAATTGAACAAGTATTCATAGCTGCCCTAGACAGCAATCGAATGGACATTGCAAATGAGTGCTTTAGAGCACTCTCACATGAATTTCCGGGTAGTTTACGCGTTAAGAAACTGCGTGCGATGCAATTGGAAGCCTTTGAGAAGTACGAAGAGGCTTTGGACCTGTTGGAATCCATTATCAAGGTGGACAAAGCAAACAGTGCCTGCAGAAAGCGAAAAGTTGCTATTTACAAAGCACAGGGCCGCATACCTGAAGCTACTAAAGAGCTTACTGACTATCTAAAAATGTACTTTTCATATTTCTTAATTTCAATTGATTAATGTTTAATTAATTAAATTTTATTAGATTTGCAGCTGATGCTGAAGCATGGCAAGAATTATCTGAGATCTACATGAATGAAAATGAGTGGCAAAAGGCAGCTTTCTGTCTAGAAGAGCTAATCTTACATAATCCACATAATCATCTCTTGTTTCAACGTTATGCTGATATTAGATATACACAGGGTGGCGTTGACAACTTGGAAATTGCTTTGAAGTATTATTATCAGGCATTAAAATTATCGCCAAAGAACTTGCGTGCCTATTATGGCCTATATCTGGTAACATCAATCATATTTATAAACAATATATTAAATTAAATTATATGTTGTTTTTCAGTGTGCAATCAATTTAGGCCTCTTGTCGAAAACAAGCGCCGATAAGAAAAACACCTATGTGACGCTGAGCAAACTCGCCGTCACCAAAGTACATACCATTTATGAAGATAACAATGGCGATGTTGATGCTCTTAAAGAGTGTTTCGCCACATTACAATTGCAATAAATTGTAATCTAAATTAATTTTAAATCGGAATTATTATACAATAGCAGTTAGAAAATTAATTAACGGTTCATGCAAACGCAAAGAAATAAATAACAGATAAACTAAACTACATGGATTTTTAACAGTTAACACTAACACAAAACTGCGATTTGATTTTTGTTGGTCATGGATTCAACTTGTTGTCAATCGCCTGCAACATTGCCATCAACTCGTTATGTTGATCATCTAACTTCATATCTCTTTCTATGAAATATTTGATGAGATCGTCGACAGGAGTATTTTCTTTCTTAACACTGGTGCAATTGTTGTGCTGACGATGTGTATGACGATGGCGAACTTTCTTTTTGGGCGGCTCTGGAATTTCGCATTGATTTTCTTTGTCGGCATCATCAGTTATTTCATTTTCTGGATTCTCTTCCATCTGGTTAACTTCTGACTTATTCAATATTTGGCGTTTCTGAACAATGTGAATCGGTATTTCCGAAATATTCAGATTCTGCGTGTTCTCGGATTCTTGGGGTTGCAATCCAGGCATTTTATTTTCTGGAATAGTTTCGGTCTCAGCAGTGTCGTCATCAGGTTCGGGAACAATTTCCTTCTTGATATTATGCTCATGCTCATTTGCCATATTCTCGTTATGGCTACGCTGGGTCATTATTTTATGCATGCTGTTGAAATGCAACCAAGTGATCTTAGTGTGATCAGTCTCACTTTCCATCAAGCTGCGATAGCGTTGAATGAGATTCTGCCAGCATTTGCTCAACTGATCAATCGTGTAATGAGCGCCTTCCGGTAGTTTGTCTTGTATGATTCTAATTTATAATTAATTACAAATTTAAAAATTACTAAAATTGAAAAATGTTTCTACTTACATCCAAGCACGTTGCGCAGCGTATTTTTTACCAGTAAACAAATGTTTGTACTGATATCGTAGTTGAATTAATGATTTGGTGAATTTTTGCCTTCTTACTAAACATTAACATAAACCATAAACAAAAGCAAAATGTTAATTAATAGTTTTAGACAATAAAGTTGTTTGTACTTAGATCGGTTTCGTCGTCGCTTTCCGAACTTATTTTCTTATCAATTCGCTGAAATGGCGGTCGACGCATTTCCAAAAGTTTTGGGTTACGCGTATATGCCCTATCAATTTGGTCATAATACGGCCAAGTAATCATGTTGCCTGTTGCACTAAACTTAAGTTGCTACAAAGACCGATTTTTCGTAAAAATTTTTTACAGGAAATTTAAAGTAGTCAATAACGTGATTATAAATACCTTATAACGCGCAATGAGATTCATCCATTTCTTCTTAATTTTATCAATAGTAACGTATTGCGGGGCACCCAATGCTCGCATCTCAGTAAAAATACAGCTGGACAAAAATAACAACAAAATTATTGTATGAAAACAGTGATAAACAAAATGGAGTTAGTACTTCCAAGCTTCAGTGGCTGAGTGCCTTTTGCGCGTGAACGCTTGCGAGTATTTCATGCGCAAATTGATGAGGATTTGAACCCACTCTTGATCGACTACAAAAAAGTACAATAATTTCATATTAATATAAATGCCAATTTCATATAGGTATTTTGTAGCGAAGTATTTTTATTTGTACAAATTATGACAAATTGAGGGTTTCATCAAAATTTCAGCATTTAGTGTATTTTGAGAGTATGGTTGCAATATTTTATTTGTTTGGATCTTACGTCTAGGCTCTTGGTTCTTACCACCATTACCCTCGCCTTTATCATCCTCCATTTCTTCGTGTTTTAAATTCATCACTCACTGATTTCAAATCAGTTCAAACACAACGAAACGATTATGATTACTTGAGATAAATACTTCGAATTCGAAGTAATCACAAATGAAGTTTACTTATTCACCAAAATAAACAATTGTTGTTTTGACTAGATTTAGTATTTCACAGCCACCCTAACCTAATGTTGATTAATATCACGGCTAACCACTGATTAATCTCATCTCATTTACTGTGAATTACACTAAAATAAATAGATGTAAACTAAACTAACGAGAACTGGACCTGAATAATCTGCAAACAGTGGTTAATTCGTTCGTATTTAAAATGTATGGTAAATGTGGACCAGTGCGCATGCGCGTTATTTGCTACATGCCAAAGCTCAAAAATCTTTTTTTTCGTATTTTAAACGTTGTTTGAAATTCGTCGCATTACGGGAGTTAAAAGTTTCAATTCGAAGTAAACTCAATTACATTTGCTAGATTTAAATAATTATTTATCATGGAGCTATTTACACAAAAAATGACATTACAGTTAGATTCTGTTCAAAATTGTTTCAAAATCAAAGAGTAAAAAGTTTACTACGGTTCAAAACCAGTTAAGTCATACAAGAAAATTCGTATTAATGTTACAATTTGTTGAATTCCGACCAAATCCCACCATAAGGATAATTAATAAAAATCTTAGGATCAATCTTAAGCGGTTCCTGCGTTTTGTTATTGACACTCACATTATAATTATTTATAATCGTAATGAGCGCAACTTTAGTTTGCAAAACACCAAAGTTAGATCCTAAACAAACTCTTGGTCCGTCACTAAACGGCAAATAGGTATTCTTAACAAGATGGTCTTTATTTTCTGGCGCAAATCTTTCCGGTTTGAATTTTAACGGTTCAGGATAGAATTCTTCGTCGTAATGCAGCGCAAGAGAAGGGATGATAACAGGAGTGCAACTTCCAAAGTTATCTGTGGTCCTGTACCATCCTGGCGCATTGGTCCCATGTTATAGGGTTTGGTGACAAAAACATACAAAAGACAAAAATCGCAATAACAAGCAAACTATGGGAGATACAGAAAAGTCTTAAATACAAAAAATACGCAAAATTTTAGTGCCTTTAAGTTCCCTGTAGACACTTTTGCCCTAACTAATAGGGCTGTCCAAATATTCAAACTATTGGAGTTACAGAAATCTCAATCAAAAAAGACGCAGAAATTAGTCGATAAGTAATAAGTCATGATCTGTATGCAAGTGAATTGACAGTATTTTAATTAGAGTAGAACGCTGTGGAATTTTTATGAATGGAACAATCCAACAATGATGCTTACTATAAAGTATTGTTGATAGAATTTAAAGTAAAATGAAATGAACACCTGTACGAGGCAATGTTGCCACATTTACACTTTTTATTCTTGGCTCCCGTTAAGACATGAAGGAGCATTTAACATTCTAATTTAAGAATTCCTCTTTGTAATAATCCAAAGAAGGTCGCCACGTATAGGTGATTCGCCAATTAGCAAATAAACTGTATAATGAATGTCCGCTCCGCCTTCAGAATTCAGTAGCGTTTGCAATGTGTCATTGTTTCACTATACAAATGCCGCAAAACAATTTTCATGTTCCATCAACAGTTTTATTTTTTCAATTAAAAGCTTGTAAGTGATAACAAAGAGAAAGATTTTAATAAATTTTCCACGTATAGCAAACAAGTTTTCAAACACTTTTTATCTTGTTTATTTCCAGAACTACTGGCAATTTCTTTCGTCCTGGGAGCAATTTTAAGCAAAACTTTGTAGTATTAAGATTAACAGGCATCTAATGTTTCATCTGGTTCATCTACATAAAGTCAACACAAACTTAAATGTTGTTGACATTATTTTAAAGACAATAATAAATTGTGCGGGTGCGTTTCTAGGTGTTCAACGTCACCCATAGTCATCAAGAATTAAGTGCATTTTATTGAATCAAAAGTAGTAAGCGTGGAATTTAAACAATTGCGACCGACGAATTGGAGTTCTTCAATTCAGTGGATCGCAATTTTCGCAATTGTTTTATTGCATTTCACTGTCATGCATATTACTTGGTTGCAATAAAATGCACCTATTTACATCTATCATAGGAACCACCCGCAATATCGCAAATTGCAAATGCGTATTAAATCCACATTAACCAGTTTTATTCAGTTTTTCATATAGTATGATTCAAAACTTCTTGAATTAGAGTGTGCTATGCAAAAAATGAAGCTTGTCTAAGATGTGAAAATAAATACAGGGTGTCCAGAAATGATTGGCATCCTGGGTGGCTTTGACTACAATCTTAATCTTAATCTTAATCTTAATCTCGCTTCGCTCGTTGTCGCAGTTGCCAGTTGTTGCCTCAGAAATTTGAAAATCCAATCATTACCTGTCTATGACCGCGAAGTCATTTATTTATCACGTAATTTAGTAAAGTCAGATTGAAATGCATTGAAATCTTATTTTACATTAAATTATCTTACCGAATGGCATCTGCGTAAGCTAACGTCTATGAGTTTGAAACAATAATTGGTAACTTGTATGTGCCTCTGTGTTATTTGTTACTTGAAGCAGCTTTTGTTATTATATTTTGTAATGTTTTGTGCTATTGGTCAATTGTAAATAATAACCAATTCAAAAATGGCCTAAGAATTTTTGTATAAAATTTTTAAATTCAGTTTTAACTATAGAGAATCAATCCGTTTCCCGTGGGGCGTTTTATTTGAAATACCCTGTATAAGTCCAACACTATTTGAAATGTTATTGTTAGATTAGAGTGCATTCATATTAGATGTTTAATAAGGCCATTGGATATTTTGTTATTTATTTGCAAAAAATATAAATATTTACATCTATGAATGTTACGCATGTTTTGTATATTTTCCATGAAACAGTACAAACAGCATATTGTATATTAAAAATAATAAATATGTTTCCCTTATTTGATAATGCATTTCATTTTTATTATCTTCATTTTATGCGAAAATCTGAAAGTACAACTAAGTAACTGATGGGGAGAAGTAAACTGACTTCAGCCTCGAGTCGTTTGCCAACTGAATTGAACCTAATCCGCATTTCGATCGAGCAGGATATGACGACGTAATCGTAAAACTAATTGCAATCGACGACTTACAATTCGTTATGCTCCACTTTTCAGCGAATCAATTTGCCAGTTTTACAATTCAATCGCTATATCAATAGTAACATCATTACTATGGCTCTAGCTCTGGGAATTGACAGTTTTTCGCAAATGGTCTAACAAGAAACATTTCAATCTCTACTATTTTGTGTGTTAATGTAAATTGAATAAAAATACAAGTAAATACTTTTAATATTTAATAAATTTGAGGAAAATACTGTTGAATGTTCTTTGAGATTGAAAACTGTAAAGATGAAGAAGAAAAACGCGCCTAGAGAATGAAACGAAAATAGCAAAAGGTTCGTTCGTGGTGGATGAGGTCTAGGCACTTCGTATTCAGCTCGAGGGATTTCTTTACTCTCGGAAATTGTCCTCTGATCCTTTGTGGTGAGAATGAGGTTTGCCGGTCTTTCTATATGAGCAAAAATATAGAAAATATGTTGTTGAGTATATTTGCAAAAATCCAATTTAAAACATGGTGTACATTTCTGTTTGGTATACCATATATCTATATTTACATTGAATGAAATTAAATGTGATTCTTCCAAGTACATTTTATACCTCTTAAACAATTTCTTAAAAACATGTGCTAATTCATTGTCGATTGCCACTTTCAGAAATGCAAACGGCTGAAAATAAAACAGTTTACGTTTTCAATTAACGAAGTAAAACGGCTCTCGTCTCTCGTAAATTTCTTCCTTCCATTCCTTTTTTGTACGTTTATTTCTAGCCACCGGTGATAAAGACCAATACTTTAGAATCTAATAATAATTTAACCAAGTTAAAAACTAATTAACTGCAAATAGCAGTTTATGCCGTTAATTATAATTTACTACTTTTTGCTTTTTGTTTATTTTGAAAGTTGTAACAATAAGTTAAATAAATTTCTTTTCAAATCAAAATAAAGCCAGGAACGAATGTGAAGGCGCCGGGCTAAAGTGTGGTGAACACCTGAAACACCGTTCCTACGCTGATGTGCAGTTTATGTATTATGCGAAGGATAACTTTCCCTTTTACTTTTATATACATATGCAATGGTCGTTGTTCTGATCGTCGATGAGTATGCAAATGTGTATTGTCCTGTACAAATAACTGCCTTATACTAAGAGTCATAGTTACCCGTAAGAAGGGGGAACGCCTACAGGAAAACCAACACAAGCATCAACTGCGCAGTGAAAACGGCCCATTTTTTTTTTCTTTGAGAACAAACTTTTATTTCGAGAACAAACATTAAACGAAGCATGTAAATTTGCTCAAGTTTTTGTCTTGTTCGAGACAATATACAGTTTGACGAAACTTAAAGACTCGCGTCACGGTAAATTGCTGAGACCTACGCAACTCACGTTTACAAACAAGTAAACAACACGTCAATAATGAACGGTAGACGTGCCGAAACGAACGCAAAACGTTCGACTCTGCGACTGAACATAAGCAAACATTAAATTCAGATACAACAAAAATTAATCACGTGTTTCAGCGTAAGCGTGGAATAAAGGCATGGAAAGATTAGGGAGGCAATTTTCAAAGTGCTTGTTTTCATCTTCGTGTTGAAATATTTATCTTAGTTTTTAACGCCTTTTCTTTCAGGTGAAAAATGTATGAAAAATATTTATTTATTGAATTCAACAGAATAAGTTAGAACATATTTTGTATTATTTTTAATTAAATCTTTCCAACGGATTGATTTCTATAATTTGTTTCGAAATTGCTTCATGACAGTAATTTTGAACGAGAAATTAAATTACAAAGTCACCGTATTGGTATTAGATTCTTAATATGTACGTATATCTGAGCATATGGTTATGTAAATAAGATTACAAGTTCCATCTATCTCTATCTCGGTCTCTAAGTAAAAGCGTGCTCATTGTCTGTGAAATGCCTATATACGATTTCAAATCTGGCTGGCATGTGTGAAATCGGGGGATAAAGTGATAAAGCTTAAATTGCATTGTATGTGATGTGCTAAAGTGCTATGCAATGGCCTATACATCTGCGCGAGTCGGCTAAATTGGAGCATTGATATACCATTAAAGCACATTTATGTTGTTTCAAAGTAACCTACTTATCTGTATGAAAACTATCTCTGACTGCATTATCCCTGCAATACTAATAAGCTACTTGTAATAGTATATTGCTGCTTGAAAATGAAATGTATTATTTTAATAAAATCTTAAAATATAAAATGCATCAATCAAAATAAAAAAATAAAAAATGTAATATTTAAAAAGACTTTTAGGTCATGCCTGCCTGCGTCGATCGTTGGAGAAAACACTCACTTTCCCTTTTTACTGAATTCACGGAATACCTTGGGCCTTGTACAATTTCAAAGGCTGCCAAGTTGAATCAAACAATCGATAAGGGAAAAGAAACAATCCGGAAGGGACCCAAAAGTATAATTCAGATTCCCAATGTAAGCAGGCTTTATTAATTTGCAATAAATGTAGGTATACTTTCTTTTCTTTGTTAACAAACTCTAAAGTGGGCAAATAATATACAAAATTGTAATTAATTGAATTAATTCTAACATTTCTAACACAAGATGAATAGCATTTGAGAAATTAAATGCTTCTATTTGCAGCTAAGTACGCAGGTTTGTAACTCAAATTAATCTAATAAATTTCCTTAATATTCTTAAACAACTCAACAAGAATATGGCTTTAATAAATTTGAGAGAGCGTTTAAAAGATACTGTTTTGAATAAATTTAAAGTGCGTTTCCTGCTTCGTATCAAAATTTAATCTAAACGCCGTTTCATGTGAGGGCATCCAGGTTCCGTCAAGGATGCAAAAGGGTTTATGCAATTTTGGAGTGTTGCTACCGTTAAGTATTTTGAAGTAATTCAACTTTCAAACACATTGAACTGACAAACGTTGCTTAATTTCTATGGAAACTTCCCGATGAAGAAAGTCTTAACTTAACTAAAAATTGAACGTAAGATCATAACATATCTATACATAGAATTAAATACATATATGTATGCAGAAAATGGAATGAGAAGATTGAGAAGTGAATTTATTGAAAAATCAAAGATTTAGCTAAAACAATATTTTTACTGTCAGACGAACTTTTAAACTACATATATTCAATTTGTATACAGAGTTGCCACTTTTAGTTATAATTTAAAATATAGTAATTGATTTATTTATTGCACGACGATTATGAGTACAAACACGGATGAAAACACGCGGAAAAGGACGCCTGTGACTGACGAGGAAACAACTATGATTATCTTGCTTCACAACAAAACGCGGAATATAATACTCCGTCTGAGGGTGTTGGTGATGACACATGTCAAGCATTGACATATGCATTTATCAAACCAAATTTTTTTTTATTTGAAATTTCCAATTTCTCTGGATTGAACATTTTATTGTTTCACCTGATTTTACCAATAAATCAATTTAATTTTAACTAGACGTGTAGCCCCGCTACACAATACTTTCTGATTTTCTTAGAACTACAACGCGTTGTGCATGTTTCGTTGCAGCAGTTGCTACGTGAGGTCGAGAAAACGGAAATTCGAATTTTCAACATTAAAAATGCATTTTAGAAAAAAATGAAAGACATTATTTGTTCAGAATTTAATTCTCTATAAGAATGTCCTTATATATTTTTTCCGAAAACTTCCTAGTTTTTGAGTTATTTGAATTTTAGATTTTCCATATGATTTTTGAGGTTATTGTTATTATTCGATCTGGCCCAAAATCTAATCAGTTCTATTCCCAATGGGTATCTAAGACCTGTGTGAATTTCAGCTCAATCGGTTAATTGGTTTAGGCGCTATCGTGCTAACAAAATTAGCGTTACATACACACACACACACACACACGGACATCTTGTAAAAAACACTTTTTT
>JARJDT010025812.1:0-20019 GCA_030264655.1 Leptusa sp. GC000079 | reverse complement strand
AGCAGGGTGCGAGTTACCTCTGCTCGTAAACGGCTAATAGCACCAGTTTTGTTAGTAAGGGCGATCTTGAAAAGTTTTATGGCCGAAATTTTGCAACTCTTTTTGGAAAAGATTGTACAAGACAAGAATTCTTGTCTCGAATTGGATTTCTTGTCCTAAATTAGCAAGACAAAAATCTTTTAAGTAAGTAGCGCCACGGTGAGGAAAAGGAGTACTAACAAAAGTTATAAGCTTAAAATTAAACTATTTTCGAATTTCAATACAAGTTTTGGTGAAAAAGGTAGCACCGTATAAAAAAGCAATAAAATAGTCATACACTTTTGGTCGTTTTTTCTTTATCTCCAGTCAAGTGCGCCTTGATGGAGTTCTTATTGCCCTATTGGCATTGGCAAAGAGGTATTGAAAAACGAACGAAATTTGTAAGTCAACATAAATATACTACTTTACTACTGCTGCATGATGGGCTAATAGTGATGTGATGCGATGCGAAGAGAAGCAATAAGGAACTTTCTATCGCTCGTGTTGGTGTTGAGCTACCGGTCTTGAATCGTGGATGCTGGGATCGAAAAAGTGCCCCGAGGGAGATGTTCGGTGCGCCCGGTGCATCTACTTAGGCTTACATTTACCAACCCTGCCTTGTCTCCTTGTCTGTACACGACTGCATGGAAAAAAGTCGATGAAGTGAAGATGTAAAAGAAGTCTACAAAGCGGGCGCTCTCTGGAGAATGTGTCCGGAACGGAAGCAATACACCACTAGCATCATAAACATATATTCGTTCAACATTTCACCAATTCGCTGAAGCTATTTTTATTTCGATTGCGAATTGGCGCATTTTCATATGTACTTTTATTTTCTCTGCTTGAATGCTAGTTGTAAAGAGCGAACAACAATTTTCTAGTTTCCAAGAAGTAAAAGTAGAAGAAGTGAATAAGGCGCAAAACTCAAACTGGCAATTGAATCCCGGGCGCGGCGAGTTTCTCCCATTTCTTCCAGTCTCAGTTATACGAATACGACGAGGATGTGGAGTTTGTTGCGCTTTGTTGAAGGACTTGCTGCTTAGAATAGGGAATGCTTAGAAAGTTGTATAACTCGTTGAATTGAGCTGGAAACTTTTCTATTGCGTGCAATGATACCGTCTTTGAATTTTCAATTTTTCATCTTTTAGGGTGGAAATTATTCAATAGCGATTCGTGATCGCATTATATACATATACGAAAAAATAAGAAATCGTCTTATTTCAAAAACATTCTTTTACTTCCAAACATTTTTCAGACGCACACAAATTCACACAACACAATGTTGGTGTAAAGAAAAAGTTTGTAAAGCGAGCGCTGCGCAGCTTTGATCGCTTCATTATTCCACATTTCTGGAAAACAAACACAAATCAAAACCGAAATTCGTTCGTTAATCGGCTTTGAAGAAGCCGTTATCCTTCAACTAGGAAGTTTCTGCCTCTTGGGGTCTTGGGCATTCTTCGTAGATGATTGATTGTGATGTTAATAGTTGCTTAATTCTCATAATTTCCTTCCACTTTTTGGGGTAAATTTACATAATTTCCATAAAAATCTCTCGGCTACCCTCTTAAAACGCCCAAAATCTGATAAGTCTTTCGAACAGGGTTGTCCAAACCAAAAGCAAAACTAAACCTCTCAAGAGACCAAAGACATTCATTAGACATCCTTGTTCGTCTAACGTCTAACCTGTTCGCTGTTCGAGTTTTATTCCTTTTCATCATTTTACGGAGAAAACAAAAATAGAAATCGAAATATTACACGAGACGAAATATTTATGGCATCAACATTGGAACATTGGAACCATACATTCTTTTGTACATGATGCATGTGAATCGTGCCATCGTCCCATGCCAACAGGCAACAGGGACAATTGACAAGGGGCACAAGGGCTTCTTATTTCTGCTGCTCTTTTTCTCTTCGACTGATGCTGTGCACTTGACTCACCGATATCCCCATGCATACCGTATAAATCTATATGATGCTGTGTGAATGCCAGTATGACGCCCACAAAAGTGGTTTCATTTAAGTAACAAACATTTGTAAAAGGAAAATGGGGGTGATGACAAACGTTCTTTACTTTCCACACATACCACGACCATAACCATGTAACTATGAAGAGATAAAAGAACAATGTGCGCACCGCACACGACTCTTTGTCCACCAGCAGACCAGGTTTTGAAATTCGACAATTTCTTATAAAATTGACATTTCTATCTCTCGTCTTGAATGAATGGGTTTCTAAACAGTAAACATTCTTATCAGTGCATTAGTACTCGCTGTTAGTCATTTCTTTGCCTTTCATCGTGTTGTTTCTCAATGTGTTTGACTTGATATAATTATCATTTAAATGTTTAACAAACACGGCATTGCATCGATAAAATGCAGCATTTAAATGTCCATTATTTGAACGAACGAATCTCAATAAAAACGTCATAAATCCACTCCGCCACAGCCGAATGCATTAACCTTAGACGCTCTCGCGTTAATGAAGCAATTGAGATAAACAATATATACCAGTTTACGAGCATTCATCAACCACAACAACGCCACGATGCTGTGATGCCGATGATGAGGATGGAACGCATGTTATTACTGCATTGTTATTGTAATAACTAGCAACATCATCTAACAAAATGAAGATGAGCATGAACATGAAATGTGAAATATGAAATTACAAGACCGCATTCTTGGAAAACCACATTTGAATTTTAATATTCTCTTTAGTTCTTGTTTTTGTTAAAGTTTTCATAAGATGAAATGTTGCTCTTTATGATCGTTTCTGTTGTCATTTGACTTGAGTGGAAAGGGTCACATTAGTAATAATGAGGATATTCTGGACACTGCTGAAGAGTCTGAGTCGCAAGAGGAAAAGATTTCGAGATTTAAACGTCCGTAAACAGCGTTATTTATGAAGCATGTAAAGACGTGACTGTCGCAAGTGCAAGTGCACATTACGTTAAATGCATCTGCATTCATATACAAAGTGTTCACAAAGGCACATTTTTAACATGTATTTAATTTTATTGTAAGTCACCAAGCGAGCTCGAAGACGAGACAATTTTTCACTTGTCTTGTTCTTAGTTGTAATGTTCTGAATTTTACTTTTTACTCGCTGCCATTACCTCTTCTTTCAACATGATTCTACCAATACCAAGAAACGCATATTGCAAGTGGAATACGAATACTTCTTGTTGTCATTTCTTAGTTGTTAGCTTCTTGTGTAGTTGTAACTTGTCTGATGGCTCATGCTACTTCTTTGACTCTGTGTGCGGCTTAAGAAATGATAATTGTTAAAGAGTTGAACTTGAAGTTTAAAGCGCGCGCATCAACGTCATAAACGTTTCTTGGTTGGGTTCTTGGGATTAAATTATACTTCCACCATCATCAATTGTGTCATTGTTAGATTTCATTCATTAAATTTTCTTGTACTTTGTTGTTGTTCTTACTATGTTGCTAACGTTTGTTCGGTTTGTTCGCTTGTTCTTTTATTAACACGAACACAACAAAACACAATGAATGCATTCACATTGTGTTTTCTGTTACTCTAGTTCTTGACTTTGTTGTTTAACGATTTTACTCAAGTTAAAATATGTATACTAAGTGTTTTCAATTACTGTAACTTGTTGCAGAATGATTTCATTCTGTAACAAGTTACAGAATAAGAATAGCCTTCTTTAAACAAATAGTCGAAATGAAATGTCATTGTTTAAAAATAATCATTTTTACCAAAAATATTGATGAATTACGCTTTCATAAATAATAAGATATTTTTTATTTTGATTTTAAAATTAGCATATTTCTCAAAACATAATTGATTTTGAAAACAGATTTTAAGTTATTTTTTTGCCGTTTTTAATCGAAAAATGTCACAATCCAATCTCAAATATTTAAAAATATGCTCGTTTGGAATGTAACCTATTCCAAACTTGTTACAGAATAGAATATGTAATCTATTTTGGTAAAAAAATGTTTGGAACACATATTTTCAAATGTTTCATGCTTTGTCGTTCCTGTCTAGTGGACCATAAATGCACCAATAAAACAAGCTCCAGTTTTGATGAATTGATGAATATTGAATCGGTGATTGCCCGGCTTAATTAAGCGCACATTAAAGCTATTAACGAACTCATTGTTATTCATTCTCTTCTCTTGTGATGTATATGTTTTATGTAACGACATGAACACGACGTGTCAACTTTTTCATTGTGCATTGATTACGATAATTATGTACATACTTAATGAATTAATTACGGCATAAATATTACTTATTATCATATTATGCACGTTTTTCAAAATTCCGTTATAAAAAGTTTATAGCTGAAATTAATATTTGTTAAAGCTTTAAAAAAGTCTAGCATTAGGGATGAAATTATGAATAAATGAACAATAAAAGTCTCTTGAATGTTGATTCTATTGAAAAGAAAAAATATTAGCGCTGTTAATTTTTTTTTTGGTTTTATGTATTTACATTATTCATTAAATCATTATTTTACATTTATTACATGTGTTTTTAGTAGTTTTCAGGTCGTTGTTTTGTTTTCGTGTTGCCTTCGTTCATTATTTTTATTTTTATGTGTGTGTCGAGAGAGGGATTGACCATAATAATTGATGGTAGGTGGTAGATTATTGGTTTTGTATACCAATATACAGTGTGCTAACATTACAATCATACAATTTTAAAGCCACATTAAAAGTGAAGACTTTATAAGAAAGTGGTTGTTGTGTGGAATGATGGATAAAATGATGTCAAAAATTTAAAAAAAGAAAGCTAATTAGTTGATGACTTGGTCTGATTACTTGTTTTGAGACACATTGTATTGGGTTTATAGTTGTTCGATGCGATATTATGTTACCTGCGCCAAGAATGCGGTGCGTATCTGATTAAGAACAACTTCGACATGCACGAACGAAACAAAAAGCACTAAAAAGCATTCTACAGCTTTGTCTTGTGTTCTACATTTCGCCCTATCTATCTGTATCAAAGTGGAGTGGAAGTGTCTCCTCCCTGCATCTTATTTCTTGTTTCTTATTTTATTATATAAATAAAAGTTGGTGTTTGCACCACACAACTTCCTGATCTTCCATGATTACGACTACAGCATTCAAAAATATTGCCTTATCAAATATGGCATAACAAAAGTTGTGCAGAATAAAATTCTATAAAAGATTTTTTTGAGGTTGCGATTTAAACGCTATTGTGTTCAATAAATTAATACGCACATACGTACACACGGACATCACTTCGGAAACCATCAAAATCTCGACTTCGAAAAATTTCATGATCACTACACTTCCTTGATCTTGAAGTAAAAATGTAAATCGAAAGGCTTGCTATACTTATCCCTATGATATGCGGATAAATAAAGTTAAGTAAGTAGTAATGTAGTGTAAAACATTGAAAGATTTGGTGCGATACAAGTTTCTTGGTTGGCTCATGAAACACCCTAGTTTACGGTGTTTTAAAAGTGCGTCGTCCCACACTCAAGACGAAAGCTTAATCTTTCGGAAAATACCTAAATAGAATATTTTATTATATCGTTATGGTCCCACCAAACCAACCCAAACCGAAATCGAAGACCAAAAGGCTAATATTTAAGATTACAAAAGGATGAAACTTGACGCTAAATGGTTCAGCGTTTTAAATGCGATATTATTGAATCGAGATTTCGATAACGGACTGAAAGAATTTCAAGTGTCCGTTTTCTTTCTGGCCTAAAAACAACTCCAAAGTGATGTTTACTGTCTGTCTGAAACAAATTTGTTACGCTTATTAACCAAGTTGACTAGGAACAATATTTGACAGTTTTAATTAAGTTTTAATCTTTAATCATGTCGCTTTTAGGCATTATTAATAATTGAAGCTGTCACACTTTTTCTTCGGTTTAATAATCTTGCATTGTTAATGATATGATGGAGTGATGACGTGACGAAAATCTAATCGTTAATAAACTTTTCCATTCTCCACTATAGACGTAACTATTACACTGGGAGTAACAAGATATTAAATTTTTAATGTCTTGACTTGGTCGCGGTCATAAAATAGACATCAGTTTTGTTTTTCTTAGTTCTTAGAGCGCACTAGCTCCGCGGCGGCGGGAAAAGTTTTGACGTTTAATTCAACTTTTAATGAACACCTCATTATCTATCCGAGCATTCGTTGGGCGAAATTTAATTTGAAGTTATTCAAATTCTTGAATCCGCACCTTGAAACTTTTTAATTTATTCTAAAACGTTGAACTAAATCATAAAGTTACAAATCGTTTAGAGCATTTTTTATCAATTAATTAAAACATAAAATAATAATCGCGGATTAAACTAAGCAGCAAAGCGTTTTATAATATTTATAAAAACGTTAAGCTTTATTAATTGTAATTATAAGTATTTAGCAACGGTTATATAACTTGAAGAAATCATCACGTTTCGAGCTATGATGCGATGAAACAACATCAACTCAATGAAATAAAACTAGCAATAAATTATTACAATATTTCATACATGGCAACCTTATCTTCAACGTTATAGGAAGATTTATCAATTAATAAATAAAACATAAACATTATGTCATTAGTGTGCTGCGAGTGCGGTTTAGGCTTGAATTTTAAACATTAAAATTCGAAATCTGCGATGGCGAGTTTTACGGCTTTAAATGCCTGAAAATGTTGTCTGCGCGTAATTAAAACTAAAACTCCAAAACCAAAAACGGACAAAAGTCGCGCTTTCAAAGATATTTAGAATTTGAAAGAGATTCAACTCGTTCACGTTTCGGATTAAATGAAAACGTGTTCTGTGTTGTACTTATACATCCTATGTAGGTTTTCATGATGTTCATCTTTAAATCTCTTTCGAGCGCGGTTGGAAACATTGAAACATTGCGACATTTACGAACGAAAATGAACTTCTCAGATTTCATAAATGAAAATGAATAAGAACCGCATAAACTTCGAAGCTAAACCCATGTTCTAAGCGCCTAATAATTTAATTTAATGCTTTCTTGTTTATTTTATGTGGAATTTATATGTGTTACAATTAAGCATTTAAATGCGTTTTCAAGAATGACTACGTAAACATTAATTTGTCATCGCTTTGTGCGTTTTGTTTGCTTTGTAAGTTGATAGTTGGTTTTAGGTTTTAGTAATATATTCGAAGAAAACTAACAAATTTATTTATGTATAATAATAATCAGAATACTATAGGCAATCGTCATTGATTTCAAAGTTATTCATTTGAAGAATATTAGCGAGTTGACGTTCTTGCTTTCCGCCGTATCCCTATCTACCGTTGTCACATTAAATATTCCATGTTATTGATCCCCTTTTTATTGAATTTGTTAGCACACTGAATAAATCGAAGACACAATAAGATGAAGGAAGCTGCGTAGCTTCTTGCTTATTAGGCCTCTTGCATTGTTACCGTTGCTTCACTCTTGCAATAGAAGTTGAATGTATTATGGAAGGCATTCTAATGTAGCAAACCTATGTACACATCCTTTTCCATTATATTCGACATTCTATAATGTTGGCGAAGGGCCCGGAGGGCGTCTTCGTCGTCATCGTCGTCGTGGTAGTCCCGAAAGTCTAATGTACATATTGCCCACGGCGTTACAATAACAAATGAACAAAACGCGCATAAAGACATGCCAACATATCCAAATCCATCATGCATCATCTAAATATCTGCATCTCTTCTTTTTTCTTGCACGAAACTGCACGACGTTAGCGGTGGGTTTGAAATTGAGTACGCTTCGAACTTAAAGTTAAAGTCGAAGTGCAAATAGGGAAATAGGGCGACAGCAAGACTAGAAGATGAAGTGATGAAGACGTTTCGCCTCAAGGGCTTTCAGTCTTTTGTAATAGAAATCTGTGCACACTTAAACTTGAACCGGAAAGCGCGAAAGCGGGCGAGAAGGCGGGAAAGAAATGCCGATTTGAATGTGAATGCTTGATGTCTTTCAGATTGCTGCCAATCGCACATCGCCTGTGAACATCGGTGAATGTTGACGAACGCGAAAGACATGGATGCGAAAATGTCGCTGTGCAGTTTAGTGCTACTGTTCGGATTACTGGCGCCCATCTTGGGCGAGAACAGCAGCAACAACGGCGAGATGAAATGTCCGAAAGCATGCACTTGCAGCGGCGCGACTGTTGATTGTTCCCAGCGTGGACTCACGCAGGTTCCTCGCAATCTGCCCACTGATGCTGAACGAATGTAAGTGCTTTTTGCTATTTCTCTTTGCTACTACATTGCCGAATCGAACGGCAAACAATTCAATTACCTATGTCCATACTCATGCGTGCCGTCATGCCAATTTGTTTTATTATCGACTTGTAAATTTTATTACTCAAAAAATGTAATTTCGCCAAATCTGAAGAAACCGGCCAAACTCGGTTCAAATTTTAAACCCAGTTTATATTTTCAACATGTTTCCGTGAACTGAAGTTTACCTAAACCACATTTAATTGTAGTTGTCAGTACTGTTTGGCAATATTACTTTAATACTTTCCGGTTAACTTAAACGGGAGTTAACGGCAGTTTAGAGCTTAACAGTAAAATGAGAAACTGGCCCTAAGTGTGTTTGTTTTAAACATTTTCATCAAATTTGATATATAAAATGTTACGAGTTCATTATTAATTGAAATCTTGCTTTTATGGCATAATTATTATAGTGTGAAAATAATGCTGGCACTCGTCAATAAACGCATAATAATAATTTATAAATATTTCATTGAGACTTGAGACGTTATAATAGGTTTTCATTCATTTGCATGAAAATGTAATATTTATCTAGTCGCACTGGATGCAGAATAAACGTCTTGGTATTACACTTTAATATGTTCTAAGCTATCATAAGTACACTTTCTAAATTCAATGCATAAATATACGAATGGAATACGAATAAACGTATGATAAACAGCGTTTTGATAAATAAACAACGCGCTGTAGGTAATGGAGGCCGTCGTAATAAGGATAATATTCAACTTGTAACTGTGCAGCGCTGAGTTTATTTTAAAGAGTTTGAATTATATTCATACATACTTTAGCGTGGATTATACACGATTAAACTAACATGTAATAATATACATTATAATGCGTTTGGGAATTTCACGATAATTAACGTCAATTAATTGTTATTGCCACATTCGTTTATTGAATTTATTACGCGTATCGAATGTGAACGGAATTTATTCGCATTTTTCAACGTCAACACAAATATTTCTATTATATTAAATATTGCTAGTCGATATATGTATACTATATTTTCATTCATTAAAAAAACATTGTTAATTCCTAGGAAAATCAATCAAAAATAGAGTATTGATATTTTTATAAGGAAAAGAAAAAAACATTTTTTAATCAAAGAAATTTACATACTTATGCATAGATATATTGAACATACATGCAATTAGTAACACAACAACAAAACATAGTCAGCAAACAAGTATGTTACTACCATCATGTGTGTTCTTGTACGCCGCATGCCGATGGTAAAAGTTCTTTTTCTTTTGGTCTACTAAAGTAAACTCCTTGTCGCTTGTCCATGTGCTTGTGGGATGTTCAGCCTTCCTATTCACTAGAATCCTATCTAATATAGTAAAGGGGGAAGACGGGGACGGGTTTTGATCAAGATTTATGTTTTTTACGCGTACAATATCTCCGCTAACACTAACCCTATCTATACGTATCTGTCACGTCCGAGAAAGCAAATACTCACATCTCACCATCGCCAGCCTCTTTTCATCTGCATCTTGAAGCTCCTTCTCGTTTTACTCTTGCCTCTTACATCTATTACTGTACTTAGTTTGTACTTACACATGAAGGCAACAAGAAGGCAAAGTTAGCAAGTTGTCGTTGTCTACCGAGACTAAGCTCAAGCTTCCTGTCCTCTGACGACGACTTCGAGTCAAACACAACCAACATATACGTTCAACTGCAATGGGCAATGGCAGAATACCTTCTTGATTGAACACGTCCGAATTGAAGAGAAGCTGAGTTACATCAGCTACACTACAGCATCCGAATGGAATTGAATGGGACACGAAATGTACGTGTACGGGCATCGCAGCGTTGAAGTCGGTCGTTGAGCGCGTTGCGTTGTCGCGTCTCGCATTGATACTTTGATACTTCTATTTATTCAATTTCCGTGTTCCATAAAGCAACATGTTCAACGCACATAACCGTTCTCAGTCTTTCGAAATGTCGCTACTTCAATAGCCTTTCTCTCTTTTCTTGATGCTTCAAGCTTTGACGTTTGAAAGCTTTACGAGCTTTACTATTCGAAACTTTTCATCAGATTGGCGACTTTTTGCATTTCACTCATTGAATTTCCGAGATTGTTCTTAAAATAGTATGTCGAGCGCCAGTAAATCGAAATTATTATCAATTAAATTTGCGGAAATAATATTCGTAACGGCGACAAAATTGCACATCGCCATCGTTAAATTCATTTCGTGCGACATTTATTGGCTCGTAAATCATCCTTGTTAAAATTTTGTATCTTTTTTGCAATTTCTATTGACGGCCATTATTGAAATGTTTCCGTATTTAATATTATGTAAAATATTATTGCACTGTTTTTACTATACTATAATCTATAATATTATAATGTAATTAATAAAACTTAACACGAAAATGATATAAGGAGTATAGTTACATACGACAATTATGTATTAATAATTGGCTATTGAATGTTAGTATTTAAATAACTGAATTTTTAACATAAACTATAAAAAAATGTTTACAGTGTATGTAATATAATTAATGGTATAATAGTGAAGTGAGCAGGTGTGTATTATTGATTTTTGTTTAGCGTTTACGTCGGTTTTAATGTTGGAAAATTTGAAATTCACTTGCAAAGCTCGCTCGCTGACTTGGTAACCATGGACTCTTGCTCAAGTCGCGCCTGTATTTCTTGTATCGTCGTATTCAGTTGGTTGGTATTCATGGTATCCTCCAAGGATAACGCATAAAGAGGTATAATAGGCATGAAGTGCTTTCATGCGGATGCACTTACAAGTCTTCAAACTCTTCCACCTTTCTCCACTCTCCTCCAACACAAACCTAAAGCCAACTTTCTTCCTTTTGCACCTTTTACTATCCTTGTGGCCTTCCTTGTACTCCTTGTACATACATACCTATTATACGAAGGACTAAATACTCAAAAGTTAAACTCTTGATGACTTTCAGGATGAGACTAGTAATTTGTAAATTCACTTGTTTTTCCTAGTTTTGCGCTCAAATTAATTGAAACTCGCTTGAAATTGCTATTGAATTAAAATGATATTGTTGAATTTCTTTAGTGTTGTTGCAAGTTCCTTACTTTGTGTGTTATTGATTTATTAGGCGTGCATTGCCTTTAGTAGCTTTCCAGGCAACAACTACAACTACCTGTCGACTTGCGATTGCTTCGTGCACTTTATCAATCCACTTACCTTTCCTTTGCTTGCTCACTTACACTTTACGTGTGTCTGGATATTCAGTGCTAATATAATTGATTGTGCATTAAGTCAGCCCGAATAGGGCAAATAATAGCAAATGGATGGTGCGCGAATGTGATTTAATTAAATTTGCCACACTTCATTTACCTTCCACTATGCCTCGTCAGAAGCGAGTAGTGAGTACATGAAACAATAAAAGAAAAGTTAACCGAAGGTGACATGTCTCCCTGGAGTTGCAAGAGTTGGGAAAAACTAGAAATATTAAGTTAACAAACTCGCGCAGATTGTGAAAGCTTGGAAAAACTTAGTCGAAGGAAGTTGAGTAACACGAAACGACCGTGACAAACCGCGCACGAGAAAGAAGCGTTGTCAAATAGTCATCAAAGTGGAAACACGTGTTCTAACTCGCCACAAAAAATGCATGTTGCTAGGTGAAACATTAGATTAGACATTTCGGACATGTCGTAAGATTGAGGTGCATTTGAGATGCCGCTTTTTCTTGTTCTTGGCAGTGATGCCAGAAGAGATAAAAGTGAAATAATTCGAGGTTTAAAGAATCCTCACCACTTGGATATTTAAAGAAAATATGTTTAATTTTTGGCAGTTTAAAACTGTTCAGTTAAATCCATTTCACGCTATTCGACTCTTGAAATATATCTCGGTACGTGGAAAACAAGCATCACGAAAATAAACGCGCGCAAAATTAATCCTTATTTAATAGGATACGAAAGCGTTACTAATATGATGCGTGCCAAATGTATATTTGAAATTTGAAAATTATCCAAGTGGATGCAATTTCATTCAGCGAGTTTCATGAAATTCACACATGTTTGTTTTGAACTTGTTTTGTTTATGTTATTCGCACATTGATGGCGAGCGCATTCGCAAATTGCAAAAATTCTTTGTGCGCTCGCAGCATTTAACCGATAGCCACAAAGATGATTAACCAAAGCCCATTAAACTAACAAGTATGTCCTGATAAGGTAACTCCGATGTGTGTACGGTCAATTAACTGACAATCTGATAAGAACTGCGCAACGAGCAACGACTAACCTGTTCAATTCGCTCATACATTATCGTAAAGCAACAACTTCGAACCGCACAGACTCACAATAACTAAAACCATCATGGCTACATAACTAACTAACTAAAGTCATCTAAAGCCGAGTCTCTGGTGATGCTTGCGTTCATTCTGTCTTCGTTTTCGCTGCTTGCAGTATTGTTGCATTGGCGAGCTGCGAGTTTACAATTGCGAGCGGGAAATGTTTGCTTAGTTAGTATGCGACATTGTGTTACATATTCGCGCGCGCATTATTATGTTGGCAAGCGATCAATGAGCGCGAGTGGTTGCTGCATTGCATTCGTAATTCGCCATATTCTGGCTACTCAGATGAATACAAGATGTTCCTAGACTAAAATCAAACAATTTGCATATTTCATTAAAGCCCCATCACAACAAACACGACTGAAATGTTAAAACTCACAACAATTTCTAAAGACAGCCAAGAATATTGTACCATCAGATAAGGTTCATTCACGTTCGATAAAGTGAAATTGAAACATCTTGAAATTGATTTTACAATAATTGTGACATAATTTTATCGCGATCAGCGTGATGGTAATAAATTACGCGCTTTATTTATACGTTCACTTTCATTCTCCTGTTTGATGTTGCTTTTTGTTTTTTATTGCGATCCCATCAAGTTGTCAACTTTATAATTCATGGTGGTATCGTATTTTTGGTTGTGGTTTTTGGTTTTGGTTTTGGTTTTGCTTTCAGTCAACTTGTGCATGCGAGTTATTAAATTTAACAGTTTTACTTTTTGTTTTTGCTTGTAATTCTCGTGTTGGTTTTGGATGGCGTTCGGTAATTTATGCGCGGAATGCATCGTGAATTCCGACTCTGACGATGTTTACGAATATGCAAGTCGCGGATTCGGTTTACAAATATACATCATATAGGTGCTAGATGCGGTTTTCCTATATTTAAGAAGACAATTTGCATGCATATTCAACGCGACGGTTATTAATCAGCCGCATCGTAAATTAGACGACAATTAAAAGTGAATTATTTTCGCTTAACGAATCGCATCGTAAAATAAAAATCTTGTTTAACAAGCGAATTTATTAACGTAAACTTGCGCACTTCTTTTGTTTTTGACTTGAACAAATAAGTTTATGCGTGTTGACATAAGTTTTCTGGTATTTTCACGTGCGTATGAGTAGAAGTGTAGACGCCACACACTTTAACTACACATGACATGTTAAATAAACACGAAAACATTCATGATGGACATTGCATTCAGCGGTTTCAATCTTCAATCAGACACGTAACTATTAGTAGCAAAATTGCGAAAACCGGAAAAGTTAATGAAGACAAAAAGTAAATGGAAATCTTTACGCGTGGATAACTAAAGGCGAGCTATTTGGTTTTGCTCGGTCTACATGGCGATTGCAATACGTCAAAGTGCAAAACTAATTACACGAACTGCCACCAACAGATTCCCTCGATGCCTCCAGAACCGCCGACGACCTATGATGGAAGCAACAGCAAACTATGCTGGTTTCCTATTTCCTTCCTATCCCAGGCAAGCATCACAACATTCAACATCAAAATGAAACCCGCAACGCTGCTGACGCGGTTGCCCCATTCACAGTTTCACACTCGAGTGTGACAAAACCGCGAGAAATAAATAAGCGTAAAACGTGCATTTCTAATCTGCGACGGCGAAGCAAGAAGCGTAACAGCAACGACCACAACAACTAAGGTCATTCATCGTGATGAGCCGAAGCATGACCAAAGTGGCTTCATATCTCATCTCATTAATTTGTTTTATTTTGATTTTCTTGAGACTTTTGATATGCTTCTTAGGTAAAGCTAAATTGATATTGCACATTTATAATCATTTTACAATATGCGCTTTTTTGAATTTGTTTTTTTCTTTTTTTATTTAAAAAAATCTGTTACATTGCAGAAGAACATGAAGAAGAAAAGTTGCAAGTTGCGAATTGCATCGGGCAAAAGCAAGTGCATCATGCGAGACGATGGCTCGATATAATCGAGTTTTAAATTAACTTCTTTCAGTGCGGACGAGAGACACTCAACCTACACTCCTTTTGCGTTCATTGCTGTAACATAACTCAACTCATGATGCAGACTGTGCTGAATACTTACTTATATTTATATATTATGATCGCATAATACATATAATATACTTCTGCAATAATTTCAATTCATATTTATGTCTTGCTTGTTTTATATCTTCCGAAAGCTAAGAAAATAAGAAAAAAAAACGCCTTTATCCTTTTATAGTTATTTTAAATGAGCTGGTATATTGCTAATTTAATAATAATTAAAACTATATAATGTTCTATTAATTTCGGTAAAAATCCAAATCCATAAACCAATAAGTATAATGAAACATGAACAAAGCCATTCTGGAATGTTGATGATGACTATTAACTTAACTTGGTACCTTCATCTTTCATCTTTCTTTGCCATTACCATTAGGTTCTCATTAATTTAAGTTCTTTGTTTATACAAAGTGTTTCAATAGTTTTCCTTACTGTTGATTTGTTACTTATTAGCAAATTGCTTTGCTCTGACTCGTTCATATTCGGAATACGAATATTTGTTCGACATGAACTTCTTCATATGAACATGAATCGTGTTGGTTTGCACCTTGGAAAACGCGAAATAATTGGTAAATTTAGTTAATTACACGTTTTGAGCACTTGCGGTTGCGAATGAATGAATAAGCAATTTCGAACTCTTGTATATTTTGACATTGTACAGGCGGAATACGTTTCATATTTATTTATGTACGCGCGATTTTTTCCGCGAGATTATTCATGTTATTAACAACTATGCATCTGTGTTGGTCTTAAATTTAATTAGATGATTCGAATCTTATTTATTGGAGATCGCCAACTCGAAACAATCTCGAATGCGAATTTAAATTTATAAAAGCGGAAGAACGAAACACGCGCGTTGTAAATTGTTATGAATTATGTGATTATTTGATTAGATCACCTGCAACCAACAACCTATAATTGGAAATCAATAAAATCCAGTTTTTATAAATATCGAATGAGCTATTTTTAACATTGTTTAATTTTATTTTTACTTTAAAACACGCGTGTTCAATACAAACACGAATGAAATAAATGTCTACGCGAGTTGACAAGTTGTAGGGCAAGACAATAAGCGCAATGACTTTTCTTATTTTCTTCACTTTTTCTAGACGAAGAAACTTGAAACTTAACTCGACATATAGGACATAGACGTTTATTGTTCTGAATAGCTTCATTCATTTTAACAATTGTTGTCTTTGGCTTTGGTGCATTATTTATTTCTCCGTTCCGTTCCTTATTCTTTAACTCTTTTCAAATTCAATCTTATTGAATTGCTGAATGTTGAATGAATAAAGAATGAAAACCTTCATTCTATTCAAAGATATGTGTGAGTTTAGTGACTTATTTTTGTTGTGTCAGTTGTGTGTTTGTTATGATGCGTTGTTTAAACATTTAGGTGTGATTTGTACTTACACATAATTTCAATTAGCATTACGCACAATGACAACGCAATCAGGAACGAAATTTGATTTTAGATTTATTATATTTATATACTTGAGAGAGTAATAAATTACTGCCTGGTACCGAAAAACGTTATTTTGTTATTTACATCCCGCAATCTTGTAATACATTCGTTTTGTAATCGCCGATGCATCCTGTAATAAACTGGGCGTGTGCATAAAGGTGTGTGTCTCATGTATGCTCACATTTTCATTTCTCAATTTAATATGTCCACAAATAAATTTATGCATAACACACGAGAGCACCGGAGGTGCAACAATCAAATCAAGCTTTCGCCTATATCTAATAATTGCGTCGAAACTAACTATACAGAGTGTTCAACAAAACAATGCGTGTGAACTTAACAACTGCGTTCTTGGAATTAGTTGCCTGTTCTTGTAGCATCAATTAAGTGTCGATTTGGGGAACAGGGGAACAATTAATGTAACCCACACAATTTCCTTAAGAAGCATCTTAATAGACCACGAATAAGATTACTTTTTTCCCGTATGGTTGATTTTCAGCCGAAGATACACTAACTGATACGCGGTCTTAACATTCTTGAGATCGTTGGCATCAGCATCAATTTCTGTTCCTAATTCCTTTGCCTTTGCATGGCTTGCTTTCTTTGCTGCGTGTATAACTTTATTTGTTACTCTGTAGTCAGTTGTTTGTTGCGCTTAGTTGTTGTCATTAAACGCCGGTTAAACGATACACTCAATGGTCCCCAAAGACCAAAGAGACGAGACGGAATGCAGCCGCGCGGTTTACTCTTGCGGCTAGCTGCGCGATTGCTTCCACAATTCCAACTTCCAAGCCTTTCCTCTATGCAATCTAGAGAAGCTGGAATAGAATGTACAAAGGATTCCAAGTCTTAAGCTAAGCTAAGCTATTAGATGTTTTAGTTGTAACTCGACGTAGATAAGGATCGTGTAATTCTCAATGGTTGGGCAACATTTTCCTCTTCGATTTGATTTTAGATTTAGTCGAATTCGATTCCTACAGAGTTTAACTTCGATTTGAAATCGATTTGTAGAAGAAAAGGAGGCGGTTTTTGTTGAGAGTTATATAGCTAAACTTAAAGGAGCCGATGAAAAGTTTGAAATCGATCGATTGTTGTTGTTGCATTGACTGAAAATGATTTAGAAAAGGAGAAGAAGAAGAAGCAATTTGATGTGGGCTTAAATTATAGGTTGTTGTTTTCGAATTGATATTTGGGTTATCGGATTCGAACTTGAATAAGATTCAAAAAGTTCAATTAAAATTTCGATTAGTTTAACTGCGCAGTTAAGTTTGCACTTTTTCCTTGGCGCGCTTTCTTTGCAAAGCAAAGCAAAATGTCATTACTTACCGAGTGGCTTAGTGTACATTAAAAACGAATGCGTTTTGGTTTTGTGTGCTTTGTTCATGTAGAGCGTATAAAAAGGGCTTGGAAACGAGCGAATGAGCATTTGTCAGACTTCCGTGGCGCGGGCGCGCTTTCGCATTTTAAGCTGCACGTCTGTTACGATTGCACGTTTTATTCCTCTATTTCATGTTCCTCACGAACGTGTCAATCTGACGCGAATCGGACAAACACTCCCAAATCCCTCGAGCATATTTACAGTCAGGCATCTCGAACTCTATGATTTTCCATTCTGCATCACTTGCGCTCTTCGGAAACGTGTCGTGAACAAATACATTCTCGAACGGATCACAAAAAACACGCATTTGCATCACGACTTACATGCGCATTAGTTACACAAAGCAAGTTCCGAGCAAACAAAGAAAAAGCTAAGGACTAAAAGGACTTTAGTCAAACACTACATCTTCGTATTAGAAATATTACGAACGTAGAGTTTATTAAATCATAAATTCACTCAATAATTACTTTATTAATGGCACAAGGCAAAAGTTTAATTATGTAAAGCTCCGTTCACACTGAAAACTAAGAAACTCGGCTAAGGCTAAGGCTTAGAAGTAACTGTGTTGTCGATGTTCGTCAATTAACGCCCGATTTCAATTAAATTTCCAAAACACACACAGCGATATCCCGGCGAATAACAAATAAAACCACATTAATTAAGTACGCAATGCGAATACTCGATAGTAGCAGAACAGGCCCAAATGAACGATAATTAAATTCACTTTGGCAACACCGCGACGATGATTGTTTCGGCCTATTCGAATCGCGTTGAATTTGAAATGATTAAATATATACAACTGTAATATGAACGAGAACTTATTTGATTAAAATTGAATGAAATTGATTAATTTCCACGTTCTATGCTTCGATCCGAAATATTTTCAATTGTCGTTGATTGAAATTTAATGAAACTCACTTGATTTATCTTGCTTCATGATAGTCAAACAGAAGTCAAGTTTAATTCTGTAATAAAAACAAAAAGAAAGGAACTGCTGAAATGGCTTTAAAAGTGAGTCAATCATCGCACATCATGGATGCGATGCGGCTGTACATCTGGTAATTGTAAACGCTCGTAAAAAGCTATTTAGGAATTTAAAGAATAAAGAATCGAGTTACTTTTTTATTGCTTATGTTTTTGAGTACTTTAAAATGCATAAAATAGAAATTAAGTAGCTGATCTGATGATGTTGATTAAAGATTTAAAGTGAAGAAGAAAAAAAATTGTTTGCTTCAGGCTGTGATTTTATAGTTCTTTAATATTTAAGGATTAAGTAGCTATTTTCTCTTTTATAGTTTAAAGTTCATAGAATTTCCAATAGGAGTTAATAGATTCGAATTGAAAATTGAAATCCGATCAGGGATTTAACTGATATTTTTGTCAACCTTCAACTTCTTATGCACACGTATACAATATACTCTGTTTCCGATCATTTTTTTCTCCTAGTTGACCAATGCTTAAATTCAATAATTTTCCTACTGGGTGTCTTTAAATGATTTGATGCCAAACATTTAAATACAAAAAAAATTAATGGGTAAATAGGATGAAAATGAATCAAAAATAGAATATACGTGGAACTATGATGACGATAACGTCCTCGTTTATAATGTAGATATTTAAATTGAGTTAAATCTTCTATTGTGATGCACATGAGTGCGTACGTTTATAGTAATCATGCATGTATTAAACTTTAAACATTCTACTTATACTGCTCGTATGATTAAATTTGTTATTGTTGATTCGATCAAATAAAAATAGTTATGTCGCCAGCATAAGTCGGATATTTATGGGACTAATATGTAAACAACGCACATATTTTATCTCCTTGAATATTAATATTCTGGAAATGTAGTGAAACAAATCGTCCTCGTTGTAGTAATTGAAATAAATTGCTTGTTTTGCATTTTATGCTGATTAGTAATTACGCTTGTAATAAACTATTAAGATAACAATAAGAGACTAATTTGTTGTAACAATGGCAATAAAAGAGAAGAGATTACGCATATGTGCTTATCTAAATCTTAAGACGCCAACATGTATTCACACTTATACTAATCTACTGGGTGTTGCTGATATATATTTATTGTGCGCCTGCCTAAATTTAGAAGAGGACTTTAAAAGGAGCAATCGCTAATCATAATCTCAGCTTGCTCGTTTGGGTTAGGTTTCGAAATCGAAACGTGACGTGTTGCAACACAACATTGAACATTTATTTGTTCATGCAACGAGGCTTATCATAAATACTTGTGTATTTGCATTAGAATGTTCGAGTTAGATCGCTTCTTATGAAGTAGTTTAGTCTTGCTACAAATAAGAATGTTAAGAAGAGGAACAAGATTATCACTATTACGCGCTTCCTGCCACGGTTCTCTTTCATAATTGAGCTTTGACGCTTTGACTATATTTACAAATTGAGACTTACACTTAGATACACTTCATACACTAACTAATAACACTCAAAGTTAATGCAAACCTTTAAATGCTCAGTGAAGTTAAAGAAAATGCTTGAAAATTGAGCCGAATTAAGAATTATTGAGATAAAATATCCGTTTGTGTTTTTTGCTGATTCTGGCTTCGTTTGAGTTCTTTGATGT
>JARJDT010025790.1:0-10977 GCA_030264655.1 Leptusa sp. GC000079 | reverse complement strand
TTATCTTTTAAATTAGAATTACTGATTTATTTATGAAAGGCGGTTTATGTATAAAAATGTTGACTATTGCATAAGAAATAAATCGATATTGTCATAGATTAAAGCATAAAACGATGAAAAATGAAAACGCAACTTCAATAACATTCTCTCTATTGATCTTTGAACATTCAGCGGCTTAACCACTTTAACTGATTGGACTATTAACTCAAGAAGTTGAAATTTATTAAAAGCGAAATTTTGCTCAATGCCTAAGTAGTTCTAAACGCACTTTAAATTATTTGATTATTTTTAAACCATCGATTACCCAATTACTTGAAAGTTAAGAGGTTTATCTGTGGTTAAAAGCTAGTTTCAATTTTCAATTATCGTTTAGTGAAAGCTGAAGTATCAAGATCCTGAGTTAAAAACTAATTATTTAATGAACATCGTTTCTTGTTAATTATGTGATCTTCCTATATTATTATTATTAATACATTTTTTCCAATAATTTTACAATGAACCTTTGGGTATTCGAACAATTTGTTATAAAGGACAAATTACAAATGACATTCAAAGTACACAAATATTTATTAACTAACATTGACTCCGAATGATTCTTGTAGGAGTAACATTTTTATTTTCTGTTGTTCAATAAAGCAAATGTCTGGCTGTGACTGTTTCAATGTTTGGAAATATTATATTGAAATTAGGCACCCACAATCTGCGTTTTAATACCTCGCACATTCTGAACATTTACGTCAAACTAATAATATTTCGACATAAATATAAAATCACACTGGTAGCTTAATTATTCATGTTTATAACTCGGTTTTTAACTTGCAAAATATTGCTTTGCTTAATAAAATATTAATATTATTTTACAAATTTTATGATCTCATCAATTGCCTCGACAATTGTACAAAACATAAAAGCTAGAAATTGAATATTGAAAGAACCAATGCGTTAAAATACTAAAATTGAATTAAACAAAAGTATGAATTTGCAAATACCAAAATTAATTATAATGTTTAAATATTTAAAGCCTTTGGCAAAAAATTAGCAAGAGTATGTAAATTTATAAATAATTGTAATTATAAAGTTTTCAATTGGAAAATGATGTATGAGACTTATGTCAACAGTTGCATAAATTACAATTGCGTGCTTATAATGTGCAAAAACATTATTTGAAATGTTCAAACGAAATGCAAATTTTGTAAGAGCCTATGAAATAATAGAAATTGTAATAATTGACACAACATAGAATATAATGTGCTAATGCTTTGAATGAGAATGGGCCAGTTTAAATATAATTCGTACATGCTTTCTCTCACTTTTCATCAAATCAAATGTGATCATATTGTCATGCATATGCGTGACCGGATAACTTTAGTCATTGTGCGATAGTGATCGCGAAAATGTAATTTGGTCATGAAAATCAGAAATGTAAAGAATACCAAACCCTATAGAACAGTGAACAATTTGCGGAGTTTAAAAATTTATAAAAGAAGTGATTTTAAAATTTCGGCGTTGAGTTCTAGTAACAAATTACTACCTATAAAGTACCAAGGGATAAGAAATACGGAAAACACGAAAAACCACCAAACAATACAATAGCAAACCAAAAAAGTAAAAACATGTTTCAATGATAACTTTCAATTGTATAGGTACCGCCTAATATTTGCGTATGGCAACATTTACTCACTATAAACTTAAACTTGACACCCATTATCAATTAAAATGTAGGTAAACTAGATAAGGAAATGACAATTACATTATTACCTACAGGTTTCGGTTTCAGTTAGTCTTGTATTTATGTAATTCGATGTTGTTTATCAGTAGGTGTTTGCTTTGAGTTACATTGACAAACTGAATCATGAGCAAACTATCTATGTCTTATATCCTCGATTATATCTATGTATTGAAAGTGCAAATTTATAATTTTAGTATTTTTAATCCAATAATAAATAATTTTTCATATTCCAGCCTTTCACACATCGTAAGCCGTCTTCTCTTTCGTATTCAGTGTTACATGGTGTTACTTAGTGTACTTTCAATGAGTAGAACTGGGAGTTCAATGGGTTGTTGCAAATAAATGTTACTAAAGTTGAACGATACTTGAAGTGAGTACAAAAACACATTCATATATTCAATGAACGCCTACAATTCTACTAAACTAAAATGACTAAACGTCCAATACCAATCGTCCAACTCGAGGTCCAAGTACAATACTTACTTTCCAATTGGATTCATTTAAAGCCTTCACACTAGCAACTATTAACCAAATTAGAGTGTCATAGAACAAAACAGGAATACAATGACAAATCGCATAAATTATTCATTCATAATTTTTAACTAGGTCCGTAACTAGATAAGTACAAAATAAATAGTATACGATGTATAGGTAAGTGTAAGAAAAGAATACACATTTTATTATTAAAATTTAATTTAATTTCAATTTAACTCGATTTAATTATAAACTCCTCAAGATTCCCGTTTGCTTTTCTCAGCTTATCGTTTCAATTGTCAGTGAAAAACAAGGCACTAATTAACTGAGGCACAAATTTAAATTCTAAGATGAAGGCAATAATGAAGAATTAAGTTCAATTTAATAAGATTGCAGATCAGATGGTGGTGACCTTTTCTACTTCAATTCGTGTGAGGTTGTGGGTGTAAAAGTTATTAGCACCAGCTTATAATACCTATGTCTTGTTCATCATTTCTTCTTTGTATTTATGTCTACTCTCTATTCGAGATGTCTTTAATAACGGAATTATACTAATTAATAAATTTAATCCGCTGGAACAAGCAAACTCGTTTTAATCCACTTTATTTCATTCGCAGATATGTTTTCTGTCAATAATATTTTTGCCCGAAGCGTAGTTAATGAATTTAATGGATTTTATTAAACCTATTAATCAATTCAAAGCCTTTATTAAGCAGAATCAATTTATTCACTTGCAACTAAAATGGACACACAAAGAAAGAAAATTACAGAGATGAAATTGATGGAAGGAAATCACTAGAAAGCAATTTTTAATTTAGATAATTGAAGGCTGAATGCTATATCTGGGTCTAGGTATTTGCATTAGATTTTGCATGCAGATTTCAGTGCTTCAAAAAATGTTTTGATTTGCTATCAAATTCTTTGTACTGAACTAAATTTGAAACTAAAATTTTTGCACGCATTTTCTCCATCTTTGCCAAAACTATTAAGCACTGTTAATATGCAAAGCAAATATGTACTTTTCAGATTTCAATCAACATGAACGATGTTTGTCAAGATCCTAGATAGAAGAGTGATAGGTAATGCAATATGCAAGTGTATAATAAACAAATGCTATGACTGATTTTATTGACTTAGCTTGGTATACTAATTAAGTAATGTGCAAACTCGTGTGCACCGATCAAGCATATGATACATGTGATCATTTCCAAAAGCTAAAATTAAATTTAATTGCGAAAAGCGAAAATACCTCAACTCGCTTCTACTAACAACCAACAAGATCTTCACTTCAATTTCAAATTTTGTTTTTTTTTAATTGCATTGTGTAAAAGTTTACATATTTCTTTATATTTTCGCATCAGAACTTTGCTTTAATTAATAAATCAATCAACATATTCTAATTGGTAATTAAACAGTTTTGCCAAGCGAAAAAATCAGAACGTTGTCTCGTTTTAAGTCAGTCGACAAGTTCATCAAATATTTTATATTAATATCAAATAATCCACAATAAAGAAATTTGTATTATTTAGATAAAGATATTTGCATATGTCAAACGTACATATAACATCGGATTGTAAAAACACGCGCACAGAAACCTCAAAACCCAAAAATAAACCTGCATATTAATGAACGGATCGCCAATTAAAAATGTCGCTAATTAAACAACTTTTACGGTACTATACACATCGACTTTTTCATTTATTTTATGTCTTAACTGATTCAACAAGATTAGTACTAACAGTTAACTAAGTAATACTGAGTGGATAATTAACCTAGCAGCTAGTTGTAACTTAGTTTAGCAGCTATCAACGAGTGATGCTCAACTAGTTAGTCGATGGTTGACCCGCATCCATGTACCATTTAAAACCTGATAAAAGATATATTAATAAACATAAAATGAAAATGATTAAAATACGAGAATTTTATTTATAGATTTTTAAATCTTCACTCTTCACAACTGATAAAGAATCGTCGTTAAAGCCTTTTAGGAAAAGAAAATAGTGTGCCAGCTTTCTGAATACGTAAAAATGACGGCTTAAAACTTCTGAATGACTTTGTACATGGCACATGATGATGATATATGTTATTGCAGCAAATTTCAGCGAAACGCCAAGTACAATGCCCTTTAAAACGAAATGATTTGGCAGCAGTTGAAACAGTTGGATGCGAGTATGCAAATACACGTCAGGTGTAAGTACTTGCTACTTGCAGGAGTAGTATAACATCAGTGGCATCTTTTAATACATCATGATATACTTGCCACGCTTGTACGGGTTGTAAGTAGACGTTTAGATGTGCATTTTGTGCATGCTTAAATACATTTCAGACGTATGTTAAGATGTATTTGTATGTTCGCATTTATATTTTTATTTTATTATTATTCGTTTTTTGCGGAGCAGCACGACTTAACATTTCTATTTAGATATCGCCATGCCATGGAGTATACGCGTATGAAATTGGAAAAATAATATTGCATTGATGGATGTAGATCTAAGATTCTGCCAAAACTAATATTAAATGTGAAATGCAACTCTCTAGTATAGCAGCAGACAATGATTTACTTCGGTGTAAAAATAAATCTAATTTCAACAACTAATTGGTATTGCTTTGTACTGCATTCTAAATTTTATACATTGGAAAATGATATTTGTTGATTGATGTTTGCCATTTTGCGAATGTGATTATATTATCTCAATTTTAAAACAAAGAAATTTTAATAATAGTAGTGTTCTCTATAGCATGCTTATTGAGACTGATTCGAATTAGACAATCTCAGTAGAGACGTACTGTTTTTTTTCCAGACTCAACTCGGTCTCAGTTGCGTGTACACTGAGATTTCCCGAATGTTTTCTCCCCAATTGAGTCTATCATGAGTCTTTTCATACCACACTTTTTTTTATGCAATAGCTCTCAATCCATAATTTCACATAAGTCTCAATCGGCTTAATCTCATTTGAGAATGGGGAAAACTTAAAAAGAACACGACTAGTACGTATGAATAAAGTGATAGAGTGATAGATACTGAGACAATTGATTGAACAGAAATCATAAGCATGTCATAGGTATGTATTTTTAGTGTTTATCATATTACTCATTTTATATCATACATTACTATCGACTCAGTTAAATTTCCCATTTCCCGTGAAAGAGCCCTGATTTTAATATTAATTGAAATACTTTACTTACACTTACCTTATTATACTTCCTATACATCTGAGATCATCAAGAACAAGAAATGAGGAACGACCAATAATTAAATATTTAATATTTTATGAAAATAGTTATAAATACTCGTAAATACCTAACCAACCAACCAATTTTATTGAACATACATGAGTGCTCGTACATATTCCAAGCAACAATTTAAATTATATTTCTGATGAAAATGAAAATAAATGTATTATACATTTCAAGGGCATTCTATGACAATAGATTCATTACTAACATACAACAAATAATTTAAGTATGATGATGAATTGATGGCCACATTAAAGCACCAATGAAATCTGCTGATGCAGTCAAAGAAACTGGACTTGTATAAGATTATTAACGCTTAGCTCATATAGCATATGAATAAATAATTCGTGCAATATTTGTTTACTCAAGATATTAAAATGCTTAAAAAGCTAAGTTGGCATATAAAATATAAGAAGACTTGTTGAAACGAATTATCCCGCGATTTATGATGCATCCATGCATGTAATGGAAATAAAGGAAGTGTCCGTCGTGTGATTTACGAATATTGTTTTCAAAATTAGATTATTGCATTCTGTTAAGCATTGGTATGAGGGTATTGCTGTATTATGTCTGCCTTGAATATTCATTTCTTGTTTCGCAGGTCACACGTATGCATTCGTCTATTCTGTACACTGTATGAATGTGTATGTTATGTATGTAGAAAAAAGGCGGATGCTCGATGAAAATAATTTCGTATTTATTTATAGAAATTAGAACTGAAACTCAAGCGCGCTCTGCTCTGCCGCAGCCGCCGCAGTTTCATTGCTTTTGGAATATTTCAGCGAGATGCGACAACGCTCTATTCTCAGTCAGAAATTTGCGGTAATTTTGCTAAACTAAAGCCAAGGAAAAGCATATGGAAATCATGCTGTCTGAACACATTTTCGCTCCAGAAAATCAACTTGCTTCTAGAACTTACTAGAATAAATTTTTAAATTGATCCATATTTCAAAAATTACATAAAAGTTCAAAGGAAATATTTCACTTTTCATATCTTCACTGGAAAAGAAACTAAACCTAAAGGAAACAATATACAGGGTCCCAAAATGAGAAGTTCTATGTAAAATTGTGCCATTTTTGTATCATCCCGAGTACTTATTATCCTATATTCGTATATTCCATTAACTATAACTCATAAAGATGCCTGTTCCATGGAAGTTCAATTAAATTTGCAATTTGTTGAATTGGAGCAAGACATATCTAACGCCGTATACTGCTATAGGTATGAATTTACAGAAAAATATTGATCTGATGTTGTTTATTGTTTATTCTGTAGATCTACTACACTGCAGTATATGTTTAGACCACGGTTTAGACTTGTTTGTGTTTTGAATCAAAAATATGTGGAAAATTGCGCATCTTTGAACGTACCTTTTTAAGGTGTTTCAGGACAATGTGCTAATCCATATCCATTCATAAAGGTAAAGTGTGGTGAACACAATAATCAAACAGCACTCACACACTTTTATTTATGTTATTTCTTCGTTAAGCAATAAGCATACTACTTTAATTCATCAATTAGCAGTCCAATTCACATTTGAGGAACTATTTATTGTAGTTTATTAAAGATTACAGTCATATTTATTAGGAACCAATTTATTATTAATGGGTATGTTTCATTATCGCATTGTTATCTATTATTTCAGTCGCTGACTAATGTCTCGAATGAAAATTCCAATTTCCTTGAGATTGTTAACATTACAATCGCAAATCGGGGCGGAAAATGTGTATTTGTACAGTTCTTGGCTCTTTGCATAGAATCATGGAAACGTCAATTGAACGCGCACGTCGTCGTCGTCGAAGACACTGGCTGGTTCGCGTTTCGCGTTGGCGACTTCGTATGTAAACTTTACCAATACAACAATATTTTCGTATTCATGAAACACAACATCTATTGCACGTAGCGTAGTTATGTTCGAGCATTGTAGATTTTCGGCGCCTACAGGAAAAAATAATCGCGCCGCGCCTGAAGAACCGTCAAATCGCGAGTGCTTAGGAAACACCGTGCACAATTCATTAATTTACACTGTACACTCGACTAGAGCAGACTCTAATCGCAACTGAGGCAACTGACGTTTAGTAATATGGCTGGGCGCACCAGACGGAGCGCTAGCATTCGTAACGTAGAGTTGAGTTGAATGCAGCAACCGGCAATGCCTGTAGGTAGGCTGCTGTGCTGTTGGTGTTGGTTGGCAATGGTTGGGCTGTTGCAGTCTGTTGATGTTGGGTTTGCAACAGTGTTGGTTCCGTTGCGAAACAAACAGGCAAGAGCAACGACACGACCGCGACTTGCTAGTGCTGCAAGCTGCAATCCAACGCACTCTATGACTGCTGAAGGAAAATTTAAAACATTTTTCCGAGCATTTTTCTTTTGACTCGGTCAGAAAAATTCCCAAGCACAAAATTCACTTTTCATAATTGTATGTATGTCATTTTATGGTAGTTTTATGATTACAATTTTAAATGTGCGAATTTTGTTCAAGTAGCTTTGATTTGATCATTTTAAGTTGCGTTTTAAAGTGTAGTACATTTGGTACATCTCGCATGTGCGCCTTGTTTATTGTTTATTGCGTTCTTGCATCGAACTTTGCCGAGATTGCCGAATTCGACGGTATGACGGTGCATGGACGGTACGCCAACTCGTTCGTCCTTTGCTTCGTCCATACCAAAAACGTACACACGCTAGGACTAGGGCTGCTAGTGGGCAAAGTTTCAATAGAGTAGCATGGGCAAATCGAACGGATGTGGTTGAAATATTGGAACATTTTCCAACACCGGATGCCCCCTATCCAGCCAATCTCTAAACTAAACTAAACTTAGTTTACAGTTTCTATAGTCCCAACGTAAAACGCAGTGTAGATATTTCATAATAGATGGAGCTTCTGGGTGACGTGATCTGTGATAAATGATTCCGGACAATCCGGCCCGACCTAAAGGGGAGAAAAATTGTTTCTTAGGATGTAGGGCTGTGTTCCTAAGCCAAACACAGGACACAGATACAGGATTCAATCCAAGGTGCGATGTAATTGTTCCTAAAAATGATCTATTTCATATCCATACCACTAGCTTCCGGTGGTTCTGTGTGAGGTGTTATATCTTAAACACTCTGTATTTATTTACCACCTACTTCCTACTTGCGTTTCTACAATTTTCTTCATTGGCTTTCTTGACTGAAAATTCAGCTCTGGTAATAATTATATTGATAGGTACTTACAATCCGTAGGTATATGCACAAAAGCATCAAAAAGAAGAAAAGAACTATGTTGAACACTTTAATGTGTCCATCCGCAACCAAACACTTATTAACTTATTAGAAATTCAGAACTCAGGTAGTCAAAACTAGATCGTTATCAATGAATGATTGGCTTCTTTTAGTAACTTAACAAGAAACCATTAAAAAAATTTAACTTAAGGGACCCCTTGTCCCAAAGAAGGGCTTAAACCAGAAATATGCATCATGTGCGCAAGCATAAAAAAAAATAACTTAAGGTTTAAGTTAACAACTAATTCAACATTTTTGAGTAACAACAACATTTGGGTGCAAATAAAAAATATTCAAGCTTATGCACTGAAGTTAGATTAGTTTGTTCGTGACAACGAAAAATACAAACTTGGATAAGTAGTTGCAATCGTTAACGTATGTACCAAGATTAAAATTCAAAATCGAGTTGGACTAATTGAGATGAAGAAGTAGTTCTGGTTAGACGCAAGGTCTACATGTTTTCGAGCGTCGGGGTCGAGTAAAACATTGCATACTATAACGAATAAAGATTCAAAATATTTTTCTTAGATGTTAAATACCTATACCTAAATCGTAAGCTCGTAGCGCTGTCATAATTGTTATAAAAACCTATCGACAAAGAGTCCATGGTTTAAATTACTGCATAATTTAAATTTGACGTTTGGCTAAATTTTAAAATTACATTTAAATGAGTTCCCTATTCCTATTATTTTATTAGCATGAACAGCATCAACATTCCTGCATAACTGGACGTTGGGATGCTGCATACTATATGTACTTTATGGAATGTCCTTTCATTGACAATAATGTTGATGTAGTTGGGCATCACTATCTAATGCTTAATGCTATTTTATGAAAATATTCAATCGCGTAGGTGTAATGACTGCAAATTTGTCATGAATAGGGATTAATACTGTAATGTTTTCATAATCATATACACAGTATTTATTAAGCTCACTTATGCCAGCTATTTACATATGCACCATAATCATCAAGTACGAATGCGCATTGTATAAATTTAAAATGAAAATTTAATAACAAAATGCACGTATGTCATAGAGAATCCGTTATTTTATTAACAAGCATATTACAAACTCAGGGGCGTATGAAGGAATTTATCTTGGGGATGCTGTTAAGGAATACGTATACAATCGACCAAAAATAAATGTATATGTATGTATGTTGCCAAATAGCCATATATTTAAAAATATTATTTTCAAAATATTATTTTCGGTAAATGCAAAAAATTATCTTCTTATCCACTTACTACTTTTGAAAAACAATGCTAAAGTCTAAAACGCCTATTTCATTTAAAGACTAAAATGTTAAACATCATTATCTTTGAAACCCTACTCAAGTACCTATAAAGAAATTGAACTCAAGTTGAGCTTCAGCACGTGGGCTGGCTGATAAAGGGGCTTAGATTATTTATACTGAGTAAGACATATTCATTACTTTGCAAGAGAATACTCGTAATAATAAACGACGATTAACAATTCGTCATTTCAAATATGTGATACTGATACAGTTGATTGGAGTACTCATCTAAGGGCCTTGTTTGCATATGGGCTTGAGAGGCATTTGCCCAGGGCCCAAAATGATAAAAGGCCAGGGTCAGTAAGTTTATTAAAGTATATAAAAAATTGATTTAATTTCTAAATTTCTGTAATTCGAAAAAGGGCCCGGTAAGTTCTAAGAATGCAATCATAGCCACCTGACAACCATTTTAAGCACATGTATTTTTAAACTCATGTTATTTATGATCCGTGAAATGAAGTAAATTTGATTTTGTTATTAAAACTTCAATTGTAAGTACATATGTATAATACCAGTCTCATTATAAGTCAGTATACCTTTTTAACATCACGTATAAGCCTATAACGCCTACACATTGAAAGAAGTCTCACATGGTCTCACGTAACTGCATAACAACAATCATTTACCAAATGTGTCTTCATGCGTGTTGTTTTCAAAAAGTTCAAGCTTTTCAAGTTTTGATACAGGAACAGTTGAACAATTTCTATTTTTTATGCCATACGTGTCGGAAAGCTCGTAATTCCAATTACTGTGGTTTTGGGCCCGATTTTGGGCATTTAGTGATCAAACGAAACAACAAAATACCTCTAATAAAAGGCAACCACAAATAGATTTTTATTTGATCGCTTGATGCGAAGAGTACTCAAGAGTTTCTATAAAAACAAATTGTTCTTCTTACATAAATACTGGGCATGATACAGAATACATGATAAACACCCACGATATCAATAACTCAAATTACTCTTAAACAATAAAATCC
>JARJDT010025786.1:0-11246 GCA_030264655.1 Leptusa sp. GC000079 | reverse complement strand
CGTGAAGAAATCTTGCTCTACAAACAAGCATGAAACTCTAGTAACGAAGTTTCGGTATTTACGCACGTGAGTACGCAATGCAACATGCGTGCGTGCCCTAAAGGGGTAAATAAGTTTCGGAAGGGTTGACTCGTCGTTGTGCGGTCCTAATATTGAATTTATTTGCCCAATTTCACCCCTTCATCGACCATATTACCGCGCGTTATGACATTATTTCATTTCTACACATTTCCTTCAATTGAATTAAGTACTTAGTTCGTTTGGTGTTAAATGACGCAAAAAGCGAGTTGAAATAAAAGATATAATTACAATTTGTGTATTTTTAATTAAACAGACTCATTATAAGCTAAAATGGTTGAATAGCCCTTTAACTCGTATATACCCGACACAGAAACGTATAATTTCGTCGGAATGTAATTTCGAATATTATGCACCCAAAGACTTCAAGGCACCGCGCTCCGATCGGTGTAAAGATAATTAATTGCCTGTAATTATCATTTGCTTGTTTCGTATTATTGCCTGCTGACCATACTATCGAACAGACGAACATTTATTGTTTTGCCTCGATGTCGATATGTTACTCAAGACTTCAACATCAACTTCTTGAAATTTTCCTAATTCTTCATTTTACAATTTACGTTGAAAGTTGAAAAAAATTGAATTACATGACGATTAATGACAAGAACAACATGATATAAGATATAATAACTGGTGTAATTAAACGGAAGTTGTTTTTGGTCATTAAAGAAGAAAAATAAATAAAACACGTTAAAAGAAGGAAACGCACAAAACAAATAACTTGAAAATTTACAATACAATTTAAAGTAAAGTATTATGTGCATAAATGTTGATAAAAAACAGAATAAAGAAGCAGAAAAAATGAAGAGGTATTCGGATATGAGTATCATTTATTATGACGAGTTTTATTCCAAGTCAAGACAACAAAAGAAATCAACTTATTTTTTTCCTTTAAACTCGTTGCAACAAAATTCAAATATTGAAATTCAAACTAAATTTTTGCAACTTTACAGTTTAGATGTTGAGTTGCATTGAAGACATTAGACGAAGTGACGAAGACGAGTTAAAGTAATGAAGACATCAAGATGTCAAATGAATAGAACACTTAGTGACACACAAGCGTGATATATGGCCAATTAGAATGGAATGTTTATTGGCAAATGCATTGTGCAAACCACAATTGCGGTATTGCGCAGATTATGCATGTCTATATTACCGAGCAAAGCCTCAGAGCTTAAGCTCAAACAAATTATGCTCGGACTTGCTCATTGCACATGGCATGAACTTAAAAAGCAATAATCGATTTTCCATACTTATATCTCCTCAGAAAAAAACATTTTAACCGCGTAAATAATTGCTTGATGACAATTTCGTGAAAAATCACAACACATAAAACTTGATGAAATCATAATGTTTGGATTGTCATTGTCATTGTCCTATTGTATAACAAGCCACTAAGCCACCATAATTACAATGATCATAAACTTATTAATTATTGTTTAGCATTTATTAGTTGTAAGTATTGAAACACGTAGTTGACATTTACAATCGAAAAACGTCCTTAACATTTGGTTAATGGCAATTAAGCGCGGCAACGAACAACATGCAACTGTAATGTGTATTAATTCTTATAATAAATAAAACATTTAAGCAATAAAGGAAAAAGGGGTAAATTTCAAGCGTGCTTTTAATTTTTATAATTATAAGTTTCATAGTTAAAGTTGGTTAAAGTGTTAAAACACATGACATGACCCACACCCTTTCGTATTAGTGTACTTTGTTTCTTTCAAGCTGCGATCGTAAAAGTCAAGATGAATCAGGAATGGTCAAAAGCTGTCAAATAAATCACAAATACCAAACCGAACTTCGAAGACTTTAAATTTATTTGAAGAGCAAAGAACAGGCTTTTTAAGTTTAACTTAGGTACTTATTTCAAAATTATTCATTTATATTGCGGATTTCTTTTATTCTTAAATTTTATACGAATGCCAAAAAGCCGAAGGCAAAATGATATCTCGATATCTCTGGATGTATAATTTCCCCCGACACATTAAACACCTATATCTTGAAAATATGATACTGGCAAAGACAAGTAGGCTGTTAACTTTGATACTTTCAAGATGTTTTAAGAGTTGCAAGTTCAAGTATGTTATGTAAAATTCGAAGAAATGAATATGCACGCCTATCTGAATTTCCGATTCGTTTTTGTGTGTTGGCGGCGTTTCGGTTTCTTCTTCTTGTCATCCTGCGCGTTATCTCTGCTCTAATTTACAGTCGGTAATTGGCGGGATCAGCGGCGAGGTCACCCCCGGAGGTGTTAAACGGGCGCGCACCAGCAATGATACATCGATATTTTAGGATAATTATTTTCGTTGCAGCATGCAGCGAAGCAATTCGATCGAAACGAGATAAAACACACAGAAGAAGAATCCGGACTGAAATAAAAGAATAAAGCGACGCGTAAAGAGATAATTATTGGGTATAAAGGTGAGATGTGTGAGATCTCAGATGTATTGCAGCTTAATTCCCCGTTTAATTCACCATCTTACACTTACAAAACCTTTTTAAAAAAAATCAAGTTGAAATTCAAATTTTAATTGTTGAATTTCAAGTTTCAATAAAACTCGAAAAATATTAATAATTCAATGTTCAATGAAGAAAGGTACTTTCCAAGTCCTAAATCTGAAATAAGCTCTTAACTAATGCATATCTTTAGTCCTTAGTCCTTTTCGTTCCTTCGCTTGTACAAATATGTAAACTTTAAAATCGCAAACTTTAAATATATTCGCGGATTCTTGATAATATAAAAGTTGGAACTTCATGAATAATAGATTTTTACAAGCAAGTTATATTCGCCTAAGTCCTAAAGTCTTAGAGCGAGATTTAAAGATTGCGCTCGATTTTAATTTCGCGCAACTTTTGTCTGAAAGCGCGGAAAACATAGGAAACAAGTATGTTTCAAAGTCGTCTTGAGTTTACTTTACGAATATAGCTAGCACCCTTTGATGCGAGTCACTCGACTCTCAGCATCATCATCATCGCCTTGAATTGCGAAGCAAGAAGTTCACACGTCTCGCTAGACTCTAATACAAAGTGAGAAACTGCTTGTTACAAGTGCATGATGCGCGACTTCGGTGTCGAATGTAGGCGCAAAGTATCTGCAAGGTGTTTTGCAAAGAGAGGCAAAAGACTAAATTTGTGGTGTGCACAATTTCGGCAACACTTGTTATGTGTCAAAGTTCGTTTAATATTCATCAGGCGTCCATATGCAAAACGTCTGTCTCTGCGTACACTTTGCTGCTGATTCGTTTCCTACTCCTGTGAGTCCTGTGCGGAAAATCCACCCAAATCTAAACCACACAGAGAACGTTTTACACTGTGATAAAATTTCACAAAATGATCTCAGTTCTTAGTTAAGTTTTTTAGAACGCATATTTATCAATCATCATCACCTATAATTAAGCAGACGTAAAAAGCCAGTCATACCATTAACCATTAGAAGACTTAGCTGGGATGCATGACTAGTAGCTGATTAATCTTTTATAACTCTTATAACGCAAGCAACTTTTGACTGTTTAATTTGTTCCTTTCAAAATCTGTTCATTTCATTTATGGTTTCGTTTTGGTCTGAGAATGTTTTGATTCCTAATGCTATAATTTATTGTGTAATAGCTAATTATGCATCGAGGGAATAATGTAGTTTATTCCGGAGGTTCATAGAATAGTTTATATCAAATCATTAGTTTTATTTTAATATAAATAAAATCTTTAAATTATTGACAAAAGTTCAAAGTTCCATTGCTAAATCAAATTTAACATCAACAACCAAATAACTAATGATTACTAAAATGTGTTTGACAGTTGTGCGTCTCCGGAATTCGAATTGGTGAATTCTAAAGGGAAAGTTGAAATTTCCGTACGAGTAGAATGAAAAATATTTGTTAATTTCACCGCGATAATGATCTCATCGATGTCGCAGATTTCATTTAAATATAGAAATCGAGCAAAAACTAAATGCGCACATGCGCTTTAAGAAATGTGTTTTATTCCCTAGGGATTAAAATGCTTCATTATACCCCGATTTTGCGGCAATAAAGTCAACTTTATACCTTGATTTGATATAAAATATTTTGCGTCACATCCTAATGTGTAAAAAGCTTGAGAACAGCAAGTTGGCTTTTTGGTGCAGTGTAAGCGGGTCTTTGTCGAACGCGCAGGATCACTTAATTCCGGCAGCGCCTGCTGTGTCAACACCGGCGGTCCCGCTGATTACTTATGTAAACATGATCTCGGGGGTGTAATTGCCCGTGCAATCAATGGCAGTTTGCCCTCAACTCTCTCGTTTTCTGCGAAGCGATGTGGTTGTGAATTATGATGAGCTTCAGACTTGCAATTCCCAAAAAAAACGCCAAAATCAAGTCAAATAAATTTTAAATCTTGAAACTTTGGCACCGTAGTTGTTGTTGTTCTATGAGATTAACATCAAGATCGACTTAATTCGGCTTATAGTGCAGACACCTGACTAGTTTCACAGATAAAGCTCACAAACATCTCCCACCAAGAAAACAATAAATGCGTTCAATTATATTTATTTGCCCATTGGTAATTTTTAACGTGATCAAAAACAAACAAAACTCAATCGGTAAATTTAGCGATCTACATGCATTTGAGGATCATCTCTAAAAAGTCTTCGTATTTCAAATGGATCTCTCCGGAGAAATCAGCATCTCTCTGTTTGAATTCCTCGGTGTATTTCTGGATCTGAATACAAGTGATGATGAACTGATCCAGGGCAATTCGCTCCTTGCTGGGATCCGACCGTTTCATCAGGTATCGAACAAACTCCGAGCTGAATTTTATATCGAGATGGTTCAAAGCCCCCGCAAATTCTTCTTCGTCCAGGAAGCCAGTGCGCTGATAATCGTAACTGTGGAAGGCGTTGACCCATTGCTTGACATAGTAATACAACTGTTCAAACTCCTTGATGTCCAGCCCGCCGCGCTTATCCAGGTCGAATAAGCGCACGATGAACTTGCACACGTTGTCCGAAAAGTGTTTGTTCTGAAAAACCTCGAAAGCCGTCTGGAGCTCTTTGGGCGATATGCGACCTTCTTTCTTTTCGTCGCTGGAACTCGCGTTGAACCATTTCTGCACCTCGGAGAAGACCGGTGGTGGTTTCTCAAAGTACGAATGCACTTCAACTGCTTCATCTCGCACCGACGACACTACAACAATTCAATAATAATATGTTAAATAAAAGCCAAAGACGTTCAAAATGTTATTTACTAGTCTGATCTTCACTGCTAATTTGGGTAAATAAGACTTGTTACTGTTTTGACAGCATTGTCCATTGATTGACGTTGCTAAAACTTACGTCAGAAAATCACCTACTACGATCTAAAAACTTTTTGCATTCCCAATTTTGTTCCCTTTGAGGATTTTTTACTTGTATAAGCTTTGGGGGATTAATAAGTCCAATAACGAAAGAAAACAGTCAATGAGACCCTTTAAAATAACAAACTGCCACCGATGTAACAATACAGGGTGAAATTCTTCGCCGATGAACCGAGTTTGTTTTGGTCGTGTCAATTCAGTCCATCAAACTGTTGTCGTTGTAGGACGCCCTCCAAGGCTATTTAAATGCTTAACATAAATATTTTCTTTGCCACCTAATCAACCCTTACGGATAGATAAAGTGGGTAGTCGAGCTAGTTTTAGATGTTTTACATTAACCACTTAGCGCATTGGCATTCCACATGACGCGTCCTAGTTGAACAACAAAGAATTCAACGCGTCTTATTTTCTAGTGTGGATATACTAAGTGAATAAAAATTAAAAAGATACATTTGTTGTTTGCGTCCATAACTGATGATGATGTTGCGGTGATTAATCTTATGAGCTTTCACATAGTTTCGTTTCGATGATGTGATGCGCTTGAGAGAAAATCGTTTTCAATATTGTTTGACGATATGTTCAATCGGTTACAGATCGGTGTTTGTTCGATGTTCGATGGGCGCAAAAACGTCAAGTCACCACTCGTCGGCGCCATCCAACCAAACCATCCGAGCCACTTCAGAATATTGTCTAGCTAAATATTATACCATAAGAAATTCGATAATTTTGTCATTTAAATCTTATTTGATTGTCTTCCTTTTGTCTACTAATAGTCATCATCCAACTGAAATTGGAATCCAAAGAAAGAAATGCGTCTAATTCAATTATATTTACGCATTGTGCCTGCGCCCGCGGCATTGGGGGAGTTTGTATTGTCGGCTTTGCTTCGTTTATTATTGTTTGTTGTTGTTGTTCATTTCGTTAATTGTGGTGGGTACTTATTGGTCTCTTTGTTCTACATTTTAACTCATGTTTTAGGGGTCATATTGAAAGCGTTTAAAATAACGCACAATGAAAATAGAATGCATGTTAGTTAATTGGTCACTACTGATGTATACAATAACAATTAGTCGATTTAATTTTATTTTAATCATAATTTAAGTGATAAAATTTAAACATTTAAACAGCCCAATTTGCATTTCTATTTGTTTGTTTGTTATTTATTAGTCAAATAGTGAATAAATCTAAAAACCTTTCTGTTTGCTTGTTGAAATTATGCATTATTAATTTAAAATAAACTTGAATATATGCTTTTAATAAACTTGTTATTCTAAGTTTGTTATTATTTTATCCATCAAATTTAGTGCAAATGAATGATGCTGTTGCTGGACCAGGACCACCAGAAAGACAACTCTTTTAGTGGAGTTTGGTGTTCAGCTGTCAATTGTTATGGCAGGTGAGATGTTTGACCAAATGCGCAATATTTGATTCATTTCATCAGCATCCAAACAAGAAATAAGATAAGCACTCATAACTCGTAATATGTATTATTATCACATATGTCCAAAACGAGCACTTTTTTCGATTATTTTGCTCATTTTTCACAAATCGCCCTAATTAATTTTCTCGAGCAAAAAATGCGCTTTTTTTTCTTCTAACAAAAACGAAAAGCGAGCGCAGTCATTCATTCTCGTTCCGCAAAAATCTAAATGAATGGTTACACATTACGGACATCAACCGGGCCAGCCGATGTAGGTGTACAAAGTAATCTAGCAAATACGTTGCTGGAGGATTGAGAGACGGTGCTCGCGTTGTGAGGGGAACAAAGGAACCGTCGCGTGCGTCTGCTAATGAAAAATGCTCCTCGTATACACGGGAGAAACCCTGGAACGACGCGCGTCAACTCGGCATGATTGATTCGAGTGAATTTGTATTATTTTTTGTGCTGCGCTCGTCGTGGCTAGGAAGGTATTCATAGCTCATAGCAGACGTGTGTTCGTTTATGATGGAGAAAGAGTGATCGTTTGCTCATTCTCGGCTCTTGCGGTGGTAGATGGTTGAATTTGTTGTATTAATGTGAAAATTGGCACATGCCTGGCCTGCTTGCACCTTATAACACACAACACACCTGTGTGCCACAAATATGTGTCGCACATCAAGATCAAATCCACCAAAGATCATTAAAGACGCATTAGTACGAACATTTTTTATTGATCAACAATGCAATGTGATCTGCAATGTGCTCTTTTTTGTGTTTTTGTCTTTTTAATTAATCGCAGTCGCGCAGACATCTGCTTTTTACCATTACAGTATTACTTCTTCAACAGTAGAAATGTACCTGGAGCTGTTCGGAATTAATTGTACGAAAATCTGTACAGAGTTTGCTACCACACCGTACCACTTAAAACCGTTGTATAAAACGTGCTCTCGTGGATGTTCTTTGTCTGTATGCAGGGCGTTTATGCGGGTGTTGCTGCAGGATTGGTCGGTATGCTTGCTTTCACCACCGGCCGGATTCACCGGATCAATATCACTCGCGCCCGGACTCCCGGACAGAGTCGCCCGGATATCGCTTAGCCGCAACACCGCGTGCTCTTCATTCAAACGATTCGCGAACCTAAAAGCCTACCAACACCAATTTGCAATACTCAAATCCAAATCACTATATCTCTATCAAATTCGAAATCTACCTGAACATGGTCAAAATTCTACAATTCAATTTTGTTAAACTTCGGATGTTGGTATGGTTGGTAGTGGTGCTCTTTGTTTGTATAAACATAAACAATTTAATCAATAGTGGTTTCTTTATTCATATACTTTATTTCTATTAACATTTCGTGTGTTTTCATTTTCGATATAAGCTTACCTGCGAGGTATTCGTATTCTGTGTTGGTGTATAGTCAAAAGGTATAATAATAGTCGACACGAACGTTTATTAAAATTATTGCAAAGTCATCGCGCGCATATTCCATTATGCGTATCGCTCCGGCTCTTGGCTCTTGCACGATGGTCAAACAGAGCCCCTTGGGTGCCTGCCGCGTGACGACTTAATCAACATACTCGCTCTTGATATACGAGATACAATATCCATTATGGTGCTTTTGGCTTTCTGTCTTCAGGGACGTACCTGCAACTTGCCATTAACCATTTTATTCCTCTAGCTTTCCAGTCCTGGCGGTTGCAACATTGTCCAGAAAAGTAAATAGTGGAAGGTGGAAGTATATCATCCACTGAAACAAAAAACACATTGAAAGATCGATGAGTTTCAGTTTTGTTATTTTCATGTTGGCTCGCTCTAATATCTAGTACTAGCTTTAGTGGGATCTCAGCATGGTGCGTGCCCCTTGCTCTCAACATTGATGGACATTCTTATCCTGCGCGTTCTTGCCTCGTGTCGTGTCACACACATCGCAGGAATCGAGATAAACACGTTGCGATAAGCCGCATGCCAACAACACGCCTTCGATATAGCTCCACACTATATTGTAGCTGGTCGGTCACAGAAAACTAACAAGGAAAAAATAACCGCCGAGCTAAGAATAAGTAAATTACTACTCGTATACCATTCACAAACTTCACTCCCAACATGGAACATGGAACGTGAAACATAGCTAATGGCAGACTAGCTAAATGACATTGAATTACCATTACACGTAGTATAATTATCAAATTACCATTGAGTTCTTGCAGTTTCGCATTCGCATAGCTGAAGTGGCAAGTGCGTCAATTCCAATTGCATCGCTGATATTGTTAATAATTAATTAATTAATGCATTGTATTATGGGTTCTTTGGCACTTGGTCTGGCTTGATTGATTGATGATTGACGAAGCAATATCAAAGTCCAATGTGATGTGATTGTAGTCTTAATGATTCCTCGTTGATAGCTCCTCATTGTTCTATCAACCAACGCTTAAACGTCCAAAAATTTGCGTAGGATTACGTCTAATAATGGGCCCACTATAAACTAATGGTACTCAATGAGACAATTCCTTGATACAACGATCTTTAACATTGATGAACCAAGTTGTTTCAAAAATTCTAAAATAGATACGTTCTTTATTCCACGAACATTCAGTAGGGAAGCATCTAATAGATGGTGAGTTGGAGGAGTCTAATTGCTTTCATTCGGTAGACAATGCCTGAAATGAAGATATAATTAACCTTTAGGGGCACGAGCTGCGTTGTCGGCGCGAGTGCGAGTGGATTACCGGCGGTGGGTGTAATTAGTTCACAGTGTGCAGTCTCTACTTCTTCGTGCTCCCTGCCTGCAGCATTTCATCTCTCCACTCTCGCCCAAAGAGTCAATTTACGTCATACGTTTTAATTATTAATATATGAAGGCACTCCATGTCTAATACTAGAATGTGGTCTCAAGTTCTACATCAGCTTAATAGTTGGGATCGTTGATGTTTTGCGTTTTATAAATATGATGCGACTGGATACAAAATCATTGGTGCGCTTAGATAATATGCGTAACAACAATACAATAGTTATATTGAGATAGCCTAAGCCTGAGTAGTGAGTGCATAGGGGTAGTTTTAATTACGCTTCAAGTGAGATTAATAATACAAACATGTTGAATATGGGTCGTTCATAAGGGAAATACAATATGGTCTCATGTTACGTGCGTGCTTCTTGCACCAAAGTGCTTTATTGAATGCTCTTTCATACTTGTTCTAAGTATCTAAGTAGACTACAGATACAATATTGATGTTTTATGATAGCATTGGAAGTCTCCATTGAAAATCAATATGGCGTTAAGTCATCTAACTTTCTGCTTCCAAATAGAAATAGGTCTGCTTTTAGTATTTAGACTAAAAAGTCTGGGTTAAAATGATTGCATTAGACCTAGATCTAGATGCGAATGCGGGATGAGATCTCTTTGCGCTTGCGGACTCTTTGGAGTAAACTTTGATGATATTCTAAGCCCGGGCCAGCTTTCTGGCAACAAGCCACAGGCCATCAAAGAGTAAAGGCGTTGAGGCGCGTTTATTATTTAGGTGCGAAACTTGTCCTAATCCCTTGAAACTACCCCAGCACAGGCACGGATTATGCACACAATGTTGCCTTCGGACAATCGAATGTTTACACAAACCCCTGGCCTTGATACACGTCGATAATTCACTATGAGCAAAATCCACACCACACTAGGAGAAGATCACTGAATGAGATGAGTGAATACTGGGAGTATGTTAACGGAAGGCATTTATTTGTGGCTGGTGCTGATTCAGATTCGGATAAACATAAACGATTTGGATGGAAGTGTGGTGACCATTGTTGCCTGTTGACAATCGGAGAAAATCCGCTAAACGCCTTTGGAGCCAAGTCGATAATGTGTTGTTGGCAATTCTAATTGTTAGTTTTGGGATTTCGGGTATTTCCACATCGGATTATACTACCAAACATCAACTTAAGAAGGATGTTGCGGAAGTTAGCCTATACTACAAGAGAACTCAATTCTTCCTTCTGCTACCAAGAACCCAAAAAGTTAAAACTTTAGAACAACTGGTCCAGGTCTTGTTATTCTTGGTGTGTTCGACTGTCGTTAGTTTAGCGAGTTGGCTGAAGGAGTGGAGGATGTGGAGATGGTAATATGCGCGGGTGTAATATCACGCAAACAAGCATGATGACAAGGGCGGGTGTGTCTGGCCAATGAACGCGTGCAGACGAGGCCCCAATGAAACTGATACCTTCGTTGGACAGCGAACACCACGCAGACTGCTCGATGTAATCCAAAGCTGGAGAAAGCTGCGTTTATACGCACTTAGCTGCGGAGTTGGCTGGGATATCAATAACCGCGCGCAATCTAACATAACGGTCTTCTATTCGCGGCTTTCCACGCTGTTGACACCCACGCACTTACTCTACTAACACAACGCACATTTTTCCGCGG
>JARJDT010025782.1:0-15275 GCA_030264655.1 Leptusa sp. GC000079 | reverse complement strand
TTTTTTCCATTTGGTTGAATTTTAAACATACTGCTGTAATGACACTGCGAAAATGCTTTGTTTTGATATTACTGCAGTTTGCGACAAAAAAGAAACTTACCCAACGTTGATGACTCGCCATATAAAAGAAATCAATTATTATGATGTGGAGAAATGTTTCAAATCGCTCTTATTTACTGCCATATTTTTAGTTTTTCGTAGTAATGTAGTTGAAATGGCAGTAATTTAGTGGGAAGATAGTTTCAGGTATTAATATACAGGGTGTTGAAATAGATTTGAGAAAATGCAAGCTTACCAATTTTCATTGACTTGAATGTACTCGCATTTTGAACACATTGTGTATTATTTTATAAATAACGAGTAATAATAAATTTTATCCGTTTGGCCTTTCATATAAAGATCTTTTATTACTGTGTAAGTGCCGGATTCACATGATATATTGTTTTTCTTTATATCTATACGTATGTGTGTTGTTGGTTTAGAGAAAGATTCAATATTAAACGCAATAACGACTTGTTTATTTTTCATAACACTTGGAAATACTGTTGGGTTCTTGAAAACAGGATAAATATTTACGTTTATAGCACTTTGTATATTTGAAATATTGAATTAAAGGTGTGCCAAATTACAAGTTTTACCTAGTGAAGTGTGTCGCAAATCCCGATTGCAATCACAACGATAAACTTTACGGCGAGAATCAAGATTATGACTTGGCCCGGAAATTAGGGGATTAATTAATGTTTGCCACTGCGCCATGAACTCGGCGAGAGCAAACGAACGAAGAAGGGAAGAGCGGAAGTCGTTGTTTCGTCTTTGTACCAACAAGCCAGCAACCGATACACAGACATCTGGAACATGAGTCCAGGCATATTTTTTTCTTCGTCGGTTCTTTGGTTTCGTTTGTCGATGTATATCTCCGCCCTCATCTCATCTATATTCTGTTAAAAAATAAAAATAAGCACAGAATAGCAGAAAGAAAACTTTCTACGTAGGCAAACTTTTCTCTTCTCCATACTTACTACTTCTGGTTGGATGTATTTTATATGCTGGATGTTGGTGAGCGCAACTTATAGACACTACACAACCCGACGCCCGACGAGCTGCAGCACAAACGAAAACATCCCCTTTCCAATCGAATCCTGCCATGGACAGAAAGGATGACGCGCACATAAAACTAAAACTTAAAAAATCAGAAAGTCGACGACGAAAAACCACAAAGTGGAAAAAAAACTTACCGCTTCCGCTCTCTGCCCGGCACCTCCACATACCAAGTGTTGACGGAAACAACGATTTTTGGGCAGCCAAATATTAATCTATTTTTGGCATTTTTCATGGTAGGTAAACCTTGAAACATAATGTATTATGCAAAAAGTTGCGTATTTTTTCCATACTTCTTGCACTGTTGTTGGTGATGGTAGATTTCTGCATCTAAAATTATGTTAAGCATCCCCGAACAGTTTCATATTTCTGCTCAATTTATTCCTGAATATTTGAGTAGCACATAGACAGTGAACGCTCTGCTCGTTGTCATCGCCATCTAAGGCTAGGTGTTAGCATCAGGAAGAAATTTTTCTTCATCGTCCTCGTTTTTTCTTTCATATACTTACTCGTCGCATGCCTAACGTCCAGACTGTAATCTAGCGAATGGCAGAATATAAGTCGTTATAAATGATGTAAAATGTTTTAGTGCACTTGCGACTGCTTTTAATATAAAACGTACGTCTGTGACTTGTCTCCAAACGTAGTAACGTGTTGTTGGCTGCAGGTGATGCACGACCAAACTGCCATGACGAAAAGTCTTTGATTCTTTTTTTTTATTTTCAGAAGTTTCATTTTTTCTTTTTTAATTTTACAGGTAGTTGACTTGGAGTTACTTCAAATGATCTTTGTGACATGCTAACAATAAGGAATTCTAACACCTTGTATAAAACACAATGTGTTTTCGCTAACCGAAGCAATATTAAATGTCGTTAGGCGAATTTATGTCTGGAACGTCTCAAGCAATATCGTCGAGTTTACAATGCTCGTAATGTCGGTTCGGTTTAATTAAAGTCCTTAAGGAATATTTGAATCTCTTGATTCTCGCTGATACGAATCAACATTAGCGAATTGTGCCACAAGGTGAGGAACATGCGCTCTTTTGTTTTTACTCTGTTTGGTATTTGGATCAGCGTCTTTATCTGCTGAAGAATTTCCTCAAAATGTATTCAATCAAATGTATTTTTGAAATAAATCAAGTTTGTAAAAAGTTTTCTTTGTTAACTTTTTTCCTCAAAAGTTTTTGTTGTAAATTATCGAAAGAAGCATCATAAAAGTCGTACCACTTTGGAGTTTACGACCGAAAATGGAAAATGTGAAACTTATCGGGTGTCATAATGACATAATGTAGTCTAGACCCCTTCATCAATAACGAAAGGAAATTATTTTAATGTGTTTGTATCGTATACCAATGTTGTAAATATTTTTTCGACAAATGGATGCCTATTCATTAGCAATTCTTCTTTACCGTTTATTTTCTAAAAATAAAACACATTATCTTGCTGTCGATTGAAAAGTTGACCCGAACGAATACACACGTAATTGCGCAAAATTCGTACGTCTTTATACAATTAAAGTACGTCGACCAACCAACCGCTTCGTTCACGTTGAAGTTCACTCGAGCAACTCGAGGTCCTGAAATCCGTAAAACTTCCTAGAAAATGGCATTTAAAAGAAAATTAAGCACTCGACGTTAAAGTAGATAAAGGGAGAAATATATGCTTTCCTGAAAACTTTTTTAAAAATGCGCGGCTTGCCAAACGACGAGCGGAAAAGAAGCGCAATTTTATTTCGTTAGCCGAACAAGGATTGCGTTCGTAAAAAAAAGAAACAAAATTTATTTTGTAATTAACAGTTTTAACTGCAATGTGCGGCAAGGGCTGAAAACATAAATTCGCTGACGTAAATTACCAGTCGAGTCGATATTTATTGGCTCTATTTAGATTTTTCCAATTGAACCTGCACCAGTTTCAAGTGGGTTCGCGATTCCGACTGTATTCAAATATCAAGCCAATTATTTTCACATTTTTAATAAATGTTTGTTGCTGGCTGTTAAAATAGTGCTCGTTTTTCAGACCCAAGGGACATTTATTTATTATTCAGGTGCAAAAGATGTTAATAGCGTGCACTTGCAATTATTACTCAAAGTACCTTAGTGTTTGGTAGCAAAGTGTTGGAACTGACATAAAAAAAAAATAACAAATGTATGACGTAAGCGTATTATGCCTCTGAACGGTATTAAGGTAATCTAGTCTTATGAAACAGTCGTTAGGGTTTAATGTTTGGGCCAGCATCCGACGAGCAACTCTTCTCGGTGGAGGATGCATTTAGGACTCCACTCGTCTGTCCGTATATAAATCCACCGAGGCCATCAGAGATATTACGTGTACTCGCGCATTCGGATTGTAACATCGTCAACATCGTGTATCGTGCATGTAGGTAGGTACATGATGTAGGTGTACAAACCCAGCCATGATTGCATTAAACAATGTTGCAAGCTTCTTTGCGTAATACCCGCTGGTGTATGTATTTGTAGAGAACAACAACTATTCTACGTGTTCGGAACGTGTAGAAATATTTTATGCAACGAGCTTTTAATTAGACGCGTTCGTGCTCTATTTCTAATTGGATCAGAAGAGCGTTTCAGAACGCTAAATAAAAGCAGCGACAAAAATTTTACTTTGGCTAGCTTTGGACAAAAGTACAAAATAAATGTAATTCAAATCCTATTAACTTGAAATTTTTGTATAAAACGCGCTTCGGATGTTTTTAGGTCAGGATAAGTGTTACGCTTTTGTTTGCTTCATAAACTACAATTGAAACTTTTTACACGTATATCTTTTCTGTTTGTTTTGGCTATTTCATTTTGAGATTTAACTTTTGACGATTTAAACTTCCTGAAGTGTTCTGGATTTGAGTACCTGTCTTCAATATCTGTGCTTGCGTCCTTCCACATACAGATCCTGTCTGTCCAGAGAACTTTGATTAAGAGGTCTATAAATCTATTGGGAATCAGGACTCGCAGATTAGCACTGAGATTTCTCTATCCACCCACGGGCGACATGAATTAAACGACTTGCGATTTATAACTAAGATCGAACTGGTTCGAATATCACCACACATGACACATGCAGACCTTCCACATTTTACATAATATTCACAATGTCCTCCCAATTGAGCAGGACAAATTTGAATTGAAATTGCATTTCGGAAAGCTCGTGGGAGCGTGGAAAAAGCGCTGATAAACAGTTGCAATTTTCACTTTGTTTCAATGATTTGAAATTGTATTGCTGGCGTTTAGGTCCCTCTGAAAATTCATTTAATGAAACAATATCAAACGTCGTTGTTGGTTGCGAGGACGAAATTAAATTTCAGTTAAAACAAATACGGCGCTAATACCCGATGCCAAATGAGCGAGTTGACAGGGGATTAGAATTATCTCTATATCCGGTTCTGGTGCCATTGTTTGCTGGGATGCGCGTCGCGTTGCACACATGACACCGGAAAAAGTACACACATGAAGGTGACTGACATTTGTTTCTTTCATTGCACCCGCACTAACAATGCTTCAACTTTAAGCTTTTTCCAACTGGTTTTTCCAACTTTTCTGGGAAAACATTAATGATAGTACTCGAATTGAATATGTGATTTAATTAATAGAAATGCAAGTTGTGCGAAAATTTCTCAAGTATTAAATAATTCATTTTAACTTTAATTGTTTTACTTGCATATAGTGCATGGATGCCATGAAGCTAAATAACTATATATCTAACCAACTGTTGTGTAGTGATGTGTGGTGTGGGTACAGGAAGAAGAGGAGAAAACCCCAATGCCTGAGATGGTGCACATCACGATTTGCATATAGTAATTATATTTAAACGTAACACGGAATATTAATGGAGCCGGAAATACTTTACGTAGCATACATAACAATCATTTTATATCTGCGTATAGTTGTTGTATGAGTGTGGCACGGATAGAGACGAACACGCTTTTGTGAAACCTTCTATTTTCTCAAAACGCTCGCGCGCCAACAACATCGTAGGTCACTTGGGAAATGTAAACAATTTTACATGAAAATTCAATTAATTTACGCTGCAAAATTAACTTATAAATAAATCAATTTTTTTCAACTAATTTTATTTGCTCTGTCTATTGTCAATATTAAATAAGCACGTTTTTTGAAATTTTCTATAGACTTATTATTTATGGATTTTTTTTAAATTAAATATAAAAACGTCAAGAACAGAATAATTGCGATTTTATTCAAACAAGCGCGCATTTTGTCTAAAGTCTAAACCAACTTAGGTCATTCATCAACTATTTGAAAGGTTTTCCCGGGCAACTTGACAGAATGCAGCGTACGTTTATTTAATTTAAAGTTTATGAATTAGAGGAGTGCGCGCATTGCATTGGTTGAGTCGAAGCGCATAAGCCCGGAAATCGACAATTTCCGGAAAATAGTATTTTAGGAAATAACTGATTATCGCACTATGCAGTCACGGAATGTTGATTGCCTGCTTTCGTGAAGTGAAGTGCCCAACACCCAACCAGCTGAGCATCAGATCAGAGCGCATTCATTCAAACAAGCGTGTGATTTTCGGCCAAGGGCGAAACAAATGTCTGCAGACAAACTGTACGAAGAGCACGTACTTTATTAACGTTTTATTGTTTCACTGGGTTTTATCTTAATAGATTGCAATGTTGAGGAATAGCTTCATATTGTTGGTAAAATGAATAAATAAGTTATTTTCTAAAATACAACTAATAATTACTCTGTGATTTTTTTTCTCTTTCTATTTTCTAAATTTTGTTTGTTAAAAATATTAACATAATGTCAGCAACTATTAATTAATAAACAAGCCGAGTGATCTATTTGCTGTAGTTCACTACGTAAATTTTTTGGGGGAAGACATTTCTTATACTCTTTTATATTAATTAATACATTATTGATATAATATTTGTATTATCTTACAAGGTAAATTTGTGTTACATTTCTGCAAGTTTTAGAAAATTCCAAATAGGTGGAGTTACTTATAGTTAGTCATTGATTTTTAGTAATGGATGTCTTTCTTTTACAGACTTTTTTTACGAAAAATAGTGATAGATATTCATGTGCAAAGTATTTACTTAGGAAAATGATATCTCTCAACCAGTACTGTAATACTTTTCGCACCCGTATCGATTATATCTGTTATCTAATGAAATTATAACGTAAAACTTGTCTTAAATGAAGACCACAAGTCAAAACTGTTAAAATATCATTTTTCTAGTTAGTGGAAACTAAATATGTTTTTTTAACTTTTTTTTGCTGAATGAGTACTTACTGAAGGAAATTGAAATTTGTATTAGTTGGCAAAGGTAAAATTAATTGAAAATCAAACATAGCGTTGCGAATTTGCAATGAGTAGATTCACGATTTGTGGTTAGTGCTAAGTGTGCTGATGCGATTTTGGCGTAGTTTGGTTTAGCCCCATAAACGAATGATCTAGGTTGAATATTGGAATGTTTTCCGTATGTGATGCGGTTGTTCGGTTGTTGGTTGTCGGTGGTATGAGGACTCGATGACGTTGGCGCAGCATCCATACAGTGTGCATCGAAATAAAGCGGCACACCTAGGAAATTGCTATTTTTGCATCACTCTGTGTTTGCATATGTGTGCAGCGCTGCTGATGTGGGAATCTCACACGTTGGATTAATTGCCAATAATCCCAGTTCGCCCTTATCTGTAAGTACATCCGGATGGCACCACCTATGCTAACTCGCTAAGTGCAGGTTATTATCGGCTGGGAAACCTCTGGCACTCGAACAAACTTTGCGTCTCTCGCCCGGCGCCTCCACACCGTCGAACCCCATCGCTGAGACGCCTTCCTCGCCATCTTCACACACTTACACAGTTTCGTGCCGCAGAACAACCGCCAAACAAACGAACTCTTATACGCTTTTAGACAAGAGTGTTTTCATTAGAGACGAATCAAATCGCGCTCGAAACGTAGCAGTAGTCCTAAGTATCTAACTAGTTAGTTTGGTTGGCAGTAACATTTAGATTCTAAGTCTAAGTAGGTACTACTAACATTGGTCCTTTTAAACTGTTCCCATTGGCGTAGTTGCTACAATTGCCAAGCAACGATTTTCAAATGCTATAAAGTCAACCCAAAAACTATTGGCAAACATTTCATGAACATGCTCGTACTTGGAATGAGTTTCTTGATTAAAATCCCGTTAAGTACAAATTATTTAGTAACTTCAATATTTGAATATTTGTCTTTTTGGTCGGCACATGATTTTTTAATCTTGCTCCTGGAGATGTGCATTCTTTGAACTTTTAATTAGAAACAAGTTAAAGTTTAATAAATGTTATTCCACCGTTCAAAAGCCAAACACTCATTTTCCGTATTCGTAACTTGTGAAAGCCTTCGTTTTCGAGTACGTACTTCTCAGTATTGCCATATTTTATGCTATGCCTGCAAAAATATCCGCGACCGTCAAAAGCAAAGCGTATACGTATAAGTATACGGACGGACTAGCAAACGAGAAGTGAAAACAGTGTATCGCGCCGCCGTAATTAATTAGGGAAACCCTTCGAAATTTCCCAACTCCACAGTTGAAGCATATACCAGCAAACAGCAATCAATATTTAAAAGGAAGCGATGCGTACGAACCTTCAATATGCGCACCACTCGGAAATATAAAAGTGGCACCAAAATGACAACAATCATAACTTCATACAAGGTCTTTCAATTCGAAAACGTGATTTTTTAAATGTTTGCTGTGGAGTAAACGAGTAGAACGAAGGAAACAGCGTCGAGAAAACGAATGGAGAGACTATTTATCATTAAAATATTACCCGGAAAACACTTAAAATCGCGTCGTTCGTTACTTTTCCCGATTTTATTTCCATGACCGTAGGGGTGCCTGGCGCCTGCACATTTTGCCGACGATTTATAATGCAATCTCGCCTTTTGTTATTTCAACGTCCTGGCTTTGTTTAACATTTTATCATTGCGACTTTTAGTTTTCTAATTCAACTTTTATCAATATCATAAAAGAAATGTTTGAATGTTTTGATCACGGGATTTTGTTTTTGTGAGATACTTGGAGGGCATGAACGCGAAAAGCGTTGATTTAAATAAGAGAAAATAAAAGTCGACCGTAAAATATTAATGGAATTTTGTTGTTTCAGGTGAGTTATTTGAAATCGCCCATTGAACCCCAGCCAACCGGCATGTCTTTCACTCTCTTGGTTGGCTGGCCCGCGCAATGTGTGCGTAAGTGTATACGAAATGGTAAGGAAAAATGGTATTTGGTGTATTAGAACGAAATGAAATTCGGGACGAAACGGCCTATATTCAGACTCTATACTCTACCAACAAAACGGATGGATTCTGGCTATAGAATAATAATAATTCGCTATGAACTCTCCGGCAAAGGCGCTCGACCCTTTCCACTTTTACTCTCCGCACAGCATCAGCCACTGAATACGGCAATAATCATTTTGCAAATCCATTCTAAACTTTACGGTAATGCCTTATTTTTATCTACCGGCATGATGATCTGGAAGTCATATAATCTCCAACTCCATTTCGACCTAAACTCTTCGCACTGCGAACAGCAAATGATGGCCAGCAGGCGAGTAGCATACTAAGCAAAACACTCTTAAAATCTATTATGACTTAAAAATATTATTTCACTCTTTATGAAACGACTTTTCGGCGGGTTGGTTGTACAAAAAAATAATGCCAGGATAACAATTTTATGAGTGCCAAGATAAACAAGGATTCACTGATATAAACTCCTCTCAGTGGGACCGCGTGCAGCCTTATAAAAATATGCCATAATTTTCAAATTTCCCAAAATATATCTAATATACCTCACAAACAAAATACGAACACAACGTATTACCATATTATGAGAGATTGGACCATTCGTTGTTTTATTTCCATTTCTAACTTTAATATTTACACAAAGTATAAAAACTTCATAATTCAACATGGCGGGTGAATATTTGCGAATTGAAAAAAATCCAACGCGCACTTTTGTTCGAATAGCACATTTGTTTATTTTTTGTGCTGTAAATCAATCCTTGCGCATTCTCACAGGACAAAACGAAGGTATACACAAAAGACGCGTTGTTGCTAGGTAACATTGAGGGATTGACGCGAACGCGCATCATTTTTAAAGCGAAAACCTTATTGAACTGCTTGTATTACAAGAAGCGCGAAACGAACCAAGTGTAAATATTATGAAATATTACCCACACCCAGGCGCAAGCACATTCTCGTCAACCAGCTGCCTTTCTTCGTTTCATAAAGAGGACGAAGGCAGAAGAGAACGTGCGCACATATGTCGCCATTCTTTATATTTATCGAGCTTACATAACGTATTTGTGCCATGCATGAATAGGGAACAAAAAGAATTTTCCACGAACGATTTTGCAACTTGGCTAAATCTGCATGCGTATTAGGTGCGAATATTTTGACGGGAAAGTAATTTAGTTGCAAATTAGAATCGGCACGTGTTTAGATAAGTTGCAACAACATTAAGTATAGACCTCTGTACTGATTTTCCGTCGTCTCTTTTCGAAACTTCGTGTTGTTCTCGTCTCTGTCAGTACTAAAACTAAAATCTGAACCGCACAAGAGAGCAGCGGGCTTGGAAGATCGATCTAATACATCTCCGTATAGGGCAGAACTCTATTACCTTCTTAAATCCAGATTTCACTACGCCGCCGACCAATATATATTTTAATTCGAAACTCTTGATGGTCTCACGAGTCGTCGTCTTTTACCGTTGGGTCTATTCTTCATAAAATACAAGCTTGCGCATATTGAATATGTTGCGTATAATTTTCCACTGCTCTTTTCGCTTTTCCACGATGCAGAGATTTATTAAATTCTGAAATATTCCCGATTGAATGTTTTTCTGTGCAATAGAAATAAGCTTCATTGACTTATTGATTCTTGGTGGTCTTGGAATATTTTAAATAACTATTGATTTTAATGTCACTTCAGGATCAGAGTGAAAACTTTGGTAAGGTTAATGAGTTTCACATTTGCCGACGATCGGCAAACTTCGAAAGGTCCAGCATTTCCCTTCTATACTCTCCACCTCTACCTATTTCAATTACTTTACTATAAATTCTTCTTCGAAGCCCTTCGCTAGTATGAAATTAATTAAAATCATTTCGGCGAAACGCTGAGGAAATACAACGAAGATGCACAAGGCCGAAATCGATTAATGGCACTATTAAATTATTAATTACGTTTACGTGAGCGAAATCTATGTTGCTCTATTAGCTAGAGTACAACCAATGCATTCAGAAACGTATTTCGGAGAAGCGCACTGATTTTTATACTAATTAGATTACGGAAACACCGATTACATCATGCAAATTTTAGTAAGGGCGTCAAAACACAAATAGGCCAATAATAATCTACTAATATATTTAATAAATAATAGGAAATAAATAGTATTTTGGAGTACGAGTTACGCCAAGATAGCCTTTGTGGTGCGAGTGGGTAATCGCAGCATGAGCCGAAGGCGAATTCCGCAAAACACACACCTACGAGAAAGTGAATTGTTATACCAATCAAATGATAAATCATAAATTAATTGATGAACTGACATTTATTGATTGATAAGCAAACACAGAAATGTCAAATTTTAAGGTTAGAACAAGTTATATGCGCAATGTGCATGCGATTCCATTGCAACACTAGTGTTCCTAAGACCCTCTTCGGAGTTTTATTTGCTATGTCAAAACATGTTGTTTTCAAGGTGGGAGAAAAAGCGTTTTACTCATAAAACTCATCGACAGTAGCGATGTTCTGAATAAGTTTGACCAATGCACAAGCATTGAACATTGAACGGCTTTTAAAGTTTAAATAAAATATTAGTGGCAATTTTAATCTGTTCGTTTCGTGCTCGTTCATAATTAAACGATCTAATAGTAGGTATACTTGGAGCCGAAACTTGTTGTGTGTTGGGTTGAGAGTTTAGTCTATGGAGAAGGCCCTGCTTTCAAATATACTTGAATTCGGCTTATAGGGAATGCACGATTGCACGTCGAGGTCGAGGAGTTTGCTGCATTAATATTACTGAGAGTTGAAAGCACGCGTCCTGGATGTATTGCCAATAGCATAGCTGCAAGTAGCACAATAAGTGCATTCAAGATCTTGTCGTCATAAGCTGTTAGTTGCTTTTAGTTACTCACTTCGCATTTACTAAATACAAGCGTCAGGACCAAAAACTCAAAATTGTTATCAATAAAACATTTTAGTCGTGCGCAAGTTATGTTTAGCAAAATTTCAATAATGCATTATTAATCTTTTAATGCAACAACCTTGTTGATTGTCGTTTCAATTGCAATGCTCTAAAATCGATTATATTAGTATATTTTTGTGCAATTCGGCATCACTGGTGCTAATTATTGAACAACAATTATTGACAATCCTGTTGTCATTTTTTTTAGTTCGATAATGCATAGCCAACTCGTATCACCGCGAGCTGATGCTTTAATTGCCTGTTAACTCCATTCACTTTTTTATTTGTGATTTGTTTCACTAATAGCGCCAATTACGTTGTTTAGTGTTTTACTAAATATGGCGCTAATATTTTGGCAATAATTTAATTAAAGTTTCTACTTTTAAATCCACAGTGTATTATAGAGGTCGATATGGACTTAGACCAGCTTTTTTGACGAGTAAGCAGCCGTTATAGCGTCAGCTCGCCGTGATACGAGTTGGCCTTGGAAAAAGTTCAAGATAATGAGCGTTTTCCAAAACTGGGCATTATTGGTTTTTCCTTCCATATTTGTGGAAAACGAATAAGAGCAGATTTACTGAAACACTCGGTATTCTTAGTAATGTGTTTATATAAAGATATAAATTAATTAAGGATTTCAATCAATATTGTCATGAACGTACATATCTTTATGTATGTTTGGTCCGGATTTCCAAATGTAGATTTAAGTATAGGCGGAAAATCTTATGGTGCGTTTGGAAGTTAAAACAATATTTTAGTTGGATATATTAATTATAAATTCTAATTAACATGCGCGTGCCCTCTTTTCACTAAACTTTTCATTAATATTCAGTTGGAGTTTGCAAGCGAGCCACCGAGTGAGCTGAAATTTCTTTTTATAACGCTTGATAAGTATAGGATGGGTTAGTTGGTTCCACATCATCAGTTTTCCGTCTTCCTTCATTGGTACACGTCCCACACTTTGCAAGCCTCATGCACGCTGATGCCAGAACTGGTTTGTTCTTAATCAAAAAACCTACTTGCATAATAAATTTTCTTCATTCGCCAATGTCACGTTTAATCAATCCAGCAATCTCAATTCTAACCTGCTTTATCGCTATGCGTCAACGCAACTTTTCTTAATAAAATGAAAGTTTCGCTGTTTTCTTTTTTCCAGCAAATATTCATTTATAGGTACAAAACAGCAGCATGCCAGATAATGAAATTCTGTTTACTTTGCAAGCGATTTCTGTTCGTGACGATTGACAACCGTAACAATGTGCAATGAATTAAACTGCGAAATGAAAAAAAAATAATTTCCAGAAAAAAACACACTCTGTATATGCCATTAATGCGCAACACATTTATTTTGGGCATTCAAATCCAATGTGTACCTAGGCTTGTCGTCCTGATCCTTTCTTTATGCCCGACGGTTAGAACTTAATGCGCAAACTCGAGTTTTGTTACTAGGACTTGGAAATATTTAATTTTTGGATTTTTACGAACTGCGCGCTTTATTTAATGCAAAGCAGCAAGCTCCATGCTGTCGTTGCGTTGAAACGCTTCGCTGGAAGCGCGTTTATAGACACGAAGGCTTTGGATTCCATTAGCGGCCCAAATGGATGCAAAGTAGTGTATTACAAATGAAGACACGGATTTATCTTCATATTTCTATGGCACGACGGTTGGCACGATCGGTGTGGAAGAAATTCGCAGCCGGCTGAGACATTATGTCCACAGAGCCACTGTCGCAACACACACAACCAACTGTGTATTTTTCAGCACGAAAGCTTCTAAAAATGATGCCCAATCGATAAAAAGACGATAAAGTTATTAGATCTAAGTAATGATAGGTAAATGAATTATAAATGTGTCAACTTTTTATTTGATTTTCAATAATTTAGGTTTGAATTAGATTGGGGACACTTGGTATTAGGATCATAAAAAAGTTTAAGTAAAATAAATTTTTGCCAAAGAGTAAAAAGAAAATAAACGTACATCATATTAAAATGTTATTTATGATATTTTCGCTCACTTGGAATGGAAGCGGTGGAAATGCACAACAAGCCCACAAGAATGGGCAAACTGAAATCATAAAAATACATCAAGCAACTGTATTTCTCTATTTTTATTATATTTATATTTGATTAAATTTATCTAGCGAATATTTTTTTCCTCTAGTCATACATGAATGATAATCTCTTAAAAATCTTAAAATACCGTTTGAAATGTTTTTGAAAATTCCTGTTGGTAAATAATGTTTGATAACTTGCAATGGTTGAATATCATGTACGTGGATGAAAGTTTATATACCTGAAGCCGAAGCAGCAGAGGAAAGTCCAGAATTGGTAACGATAGGCCACGAGTAGTTTGATAAAAATAAAAGTACGTGCATGCAGTGCACACAAGTAGAAACGCAACTTCGGTTCAAGTCCTGCTACAATTTCCGCCGAGCGCAAGATTTACTTTAAATGTTATTTTATGTATCTTGAAGCCTTTGCTACTGTTGTTATTTCAAATGCGAGACAAAGCCCGGTGCAAAGTTTATAGCAGGTGCGCACCGCAAGTTATTTATCCTTGTTTGTGAGCAACATTTTTTGGTTCCTCAAGAGGAAAGCAAAGGAACAAGAGTAACATACATTTTAGGCAAACATTAATATTAAAATTGTGGTTTATTTGATTTGAAGGGTGATTAGTGGTTGGAATGGTGGTTGGTGTGTTATTATCCTTTATTTGAAGGATGCAAGGATAAGGGCTTTTAGCTTTGAAAACATTGTGATGGCGGATGCACAACAACTGCTACTCGAATAACTTGAACCATATGTATGCGACAACAATTGTCCTTGCATCCTGCCAGCTGTGCTTGTACACTAGTCCTAGCAACAACAAATTGCATTATACAGTGCCTTCAATTACAAATTTAATTAACTAGATTTTTGAAACTGCTGCAAAAAAAATCGAATACAATTAATTCTTATCTTATCTGTGATTAGTTTTGAATAATTATGCCCAAACTGATACAGGCATATGATAAGGACACCCTTTATAATTCACTGATTTACTGTTGATGGCTCATGCTGTGAGACCGGGCATGCTGGGCGAGCCCTTCACGCGCACTTGTTCATCAAGCTCCGAATGCTTCTGCAATGCGCACTATATCAGCATAGTTCACGCACGCACCCTTTGCCAACATGCCCACTACACATGACACGTATGTATTTGCGTTCGCTATTGATAAATGTTATCATTTCATTTCGGCGCACGATTAATGACCGCGCCGCAGGCATGCACTGGCCGTGTCCGTGTCATGACGGGTCAGTCGTCCCAAATGGAAATGGAAATATTTCGTCTCGTTATCATCCCCCATATAGTAGGCATGCTGGTATGCAGTAGTCACTAACGAATTTACGTCTGCGAAATCATGAGCGATTTGAAGTTATTGCCGCCTATCATATCAGGGTCACCAATTACTAATGATTCAAAATTTGTTCCTTTATTCGTTTATTTGTTTTTGCACACCCACATGTAATTGACATGGTATATGCAACAGAAATTGATCGAATGCAAATGCGTAAGAGGTCGTCTAACATCATTGTGAAATCACCATTGAATTTCTTCACATGGAACCAGCATACTAGGCTGTGAGAGACTAGTGAGTACGCGTACTAATAGATAGCGTTGTGGTCTTACCGGAATTTTCATAGAATAACTAGTGCCACCTATTAGAAAGCGTACTCACTAGTCCCTCACAGCCTAGTATGCTGGTTCCATGTGTAGAAATTCAATGGAAATCACTGAACGGTTCTACGGCAAACATGCTATGAAATCGAAATCGATTTTAAAGCCATTCTACACGACACAAAATTATAAAATCGTATGATGTATGCTTGACGTATGAATTGTATGACAGGGCAATTGCTTGACTTTGCATTTAGTATTGAATTTGAATTTTCGCGGGCAATTTGTACGTACTGCCAACCGAACACATTTTTCGA
>JARJDT010025764.1:0-11147 GCA_030264655.1 Leptusa sp. GC000079 | reverse complement strand
ATTTTTGCACATATGTCATTGAGAGGACATCACTTGATAATGTTATACTGAAAATAAATTTTCCGGCAGAGGTCGCCAGTTGTTGCGTGTTTTCCCTACCTTTTGCTCCTAACTTTTTAGTTTGTTCAATTACCCCATATTTTTTCTACCTAACTGGGTAGTAAATTTAATTTTCTACAAAATTGGAATTCGCAATCATTTTTGTAATTCTCATCGTTTTTGAGATAATTTGAAAAAACTAGACTGATGTGGTTTAACGTAATTGTTTAATAATAAATTTAATCACTCAAATTCAATTATTAATTAAAATTAATATTTTTAAGTACACCAATGAATTCATTAGGTATTAATAATTACTAATTTACACTAACATTAAATAAAAATAATTATAAAAACGTAAATTTTGGGGATGAATTTTAACACCCTGTCACTACGAAAGGGAGCGCTTCTGGACATGGCTTTATAATAAAAAGTTGCTTATTTTGTGGACCTCTATTATCCCTATAAAAATGTTCCAATTATTCGGAATCACCCTGTACATATAGAAACTGAAAGTTAAAAATTATAAAATTTACTACCTACTTATTTATAAATTTTCATTTTTTGAAATCATTAAATTTGTTAAAATAACTTAGGCCCCTATGGCCATACCCACTAACCGCTTGTCACTTTGGTGTAACCTGCTCAGGGCGAAAGAGAATTCTCGACCAAGAATTTCTCGTCTCGAATCGTTCTTCTCTCTTCCAAATATAATATATTCACTCCACTTAACAATTGTTGACGGCTATATGGCTAAATCGACAAGCCAAATAAGAAAAACAAAAAAAACAAATAGTATTTTGGAGTACAAGTTACGCCTAGATTGCCTTGATAAAACATAAATTAATTGATGAGACGACATGTATGTCGATTGATAAACAAACAAATGCCAAATTTTAAGGTTCGAATGACCTCTGAACTGACGCAAGTAAACAAACAAATAAAAAAGAGTACATTTTAAATGCGCAATGCGCATGCGATTCCATTACAACACGAGTGATCCTAAAACTCTCTTAGGAGTATTATTTGCAATGTCACGTGTAGGTGGTCCGCCAACTGTTTACGAATTTTTGAAGCAAATGTTTTGTTGATCTTTTGAAAGCACCTATACTATTATTAGAGGTATTTTAAAAAACAGTTTCATATTACGAATTGAGATATTGTACTTATGCCCCATTCCCGTTACCGGGATAGTAGTTAGCGCCACCGTCGCCCATGTGATTCATATGCTATTTGCAAAATCTAGTTGGCGAAATCACTATCACGGTAACGCATATTTACTGTTTCATATTATACCTACTTACTTTATCATCTTAGTTTAATCTGTTTAATCAATATAAATAATGTATCGTGTTTAGTAGCATCAGATTGTTGTGCGTGTTCCTCGTTAGTGTGCTAACTATTCGAATTAATAAACCAGTAAATTGTACACATGCGTCATTTGCACAACAACATAAATTAACAATACGTTTTTTGCCGTTTATTGTGTCTACAACATAGTCATTTATTTAAGGTAGTTGATAATTAAAAAAAATAAATACTATACAGGCCACCTCAACTTCGATATCCAGTTTTTTTGACCCCACCATTTATTAAACAACATGCTTATCCAATATTATTACTATACGTTTCCATGGAGACACACAATTTTTAGGATTGTTAAGACAGTTGTTATCGCCAAATTGTCTCTTACTGAATCGTGGCGAATACCAACAAACCATAAATGGCGTGGTCACCACACGAAGTCATGTGGTGCCCACAATGGATATGACCGTTAGGATAAGTGGTTATTGTTGCCATGATTACGCCTACAGCATTCAATAATGCGAACATTTAAATTGAAAATTGCAAATTTGACGATGAAAAATGCATTTTCGAGAAAAAATTCTTATAACAAAAGTGGTGCTGAATTGAATTCTCTAAAAGATTGCTTATACCTATACATTTTTTTCGAAAAGTGCATACGGTCAGAGATATGCTCGATTTACACTTTCAATGTTTTTTTTCGTGGTTAGGTATTTTCCGATCTTGCCCAAAATCTAATCAGTTCTATTCCCAACGGGTATCTACCACCTGTAAATTTCAGCTCCATCGGATTCTCGATTATTAACGAGTCTAATGTCGCACTACGTTCTTTACTCCGTTCTTGCTTTTTATCACATAAAAAACATTAACTACGTTTATCTTCATAAGCACTGAACTGGTTTACCATGAATCTCATCTTATGGCATTGTAGCAATATTGCCATTTGCATCGGTTTTATAATTAATTTGAATCTTAATAGCTCTACAACGCATTCATAAAGTTTTATCGTATCCATGATCAATCGCTGACCATAGCCATAACTTCGTTTAAGGAAGATTTTTATAAATTTTAGATTATGTTCAAATAAAAGTATCTATAATAAGCAATTGCTAATAAATAATGCAAGTCTTTAGCCAGCACTTGCAACCTTGCAAATTTTACACTAAGTGAATAGATTAAAATTCACAAAAATAGTTATATTAATGTTATATTTTTCAATCGGGTTAAGGTCATGAATATTAAAATTTTAGAATTTGCACCTAATATGTAACTATTGGCATTAAAAGAATATTTAACGATATTTTTAATGCAAGTGAAGTGTTAAGTATAAATACCTATGTACATTTAAAAGCAAACAATAAAAATTGCGGTTAGTGCGCATATACCTATCCCATACTATAGTATGAGTCAATTTAATTCAATTATTGTTTTCAACAAGAACATTATACAGGGTGTCCAGAAATGATTGGCATCCTGGGTGGCTTTGACTACAATCTTAATGTGAAAAAAGGATACTTTAATGACGTTTGAAATAATGACTTGTCTTTATACGACGTTACAGTCAAATTAATATATTCTTTCTTCACATTAAGAATACGGTCACTGCCACCTAGGATGCCAATCATTTCTGGACACCCTGTATTATGTGGATACGTAAAGGCTATACATATAAAATAACTTAAATATAATCCAAAACTTTGTCTGCAGGTTGGTGACATGCGTGATGAACTGATAAAAGCTGACGATATGAATGTGATTGTCGTGGACTGGGCTGGGGGTAGTTTACCCCTGTACACGCAAGCAACAGCCAACACTCGACTGGTCGGCTTAGAATTAGGATATTTCATTAATTACCTGATTGTACGTATGATTCCTACAATTAACATGTTTATCCACGACCACCTGTGTAAACGCTCAAATACGTACAATGCGCATGCAATGTAAGAGGACTTTTACGCATACAGGCCCGCGCAGTTGGGTAATGTAGTTGCTGTGCGTTAGGGCCGCCATTATGGCGGCCCCGCACACTTGTGATCTTTAACACACTCGCGAAAATAAGCACTCGCCGCTTCGCGGTTTGTGCTCAACTTTTTTCGCGTCGTGTGCAAAACCCTTCTTACAACACTTGTTGTGTAATATACTATTAACGCAACATGTTACGTAATGTACTATAAACTAATTGGTGTATTTTGTTAATAAAATAATGCAATTATAAAAAGTTTCAAGCTTTCAAACCCAATAGTTAACATTTGTGACGTCACTAGCTTCAGAGAACCCCCAACATTTGAATTTTTATGTTTAAGGTTTTGCACTTCCGAAAATTCTGTCAAGAAAATTTTGCGATATTCCTCATTCTGTTTTCTAGCAGAATTTTAGTTATACAATCAGCATTTTTCAATTTCTATTTTTAAAATTCTGTGTTTAATTCTGCTGTGTGTAATACGGCTCTTAGAGATTTCAATAATGAATTATTTGTATATGTTTGGTATTGTTTTGTTATGTTATGGTAAAAGGTTAACTCAAAAAACTTTCATTATTATTTTTATTTGTTTTCTCTGTAACAAACATTGGTACAAATGCAACTCATTTATAAAATTTACTTTAATTGCTAGATTTATTGATATTTACTTATATTTATTTCATTTCGCGATACATTGCGTGCTACCCATTTACGCACATGCATCATACACAGTTGATTTGTGTAAGCATAACATGTCGCAAACATATTTTGTAAATGGACAGCACGCAATTTAAAATTATAATAAAATTAGCGTGTTGTACATAATAAATAGGAATTTTTCTTTATAAATATTAAATTTTATAAATTTTAAAGTTTTTTTTTGATTAGTAATTATTTTTTTAACAAAAAAATATCTAAAAACAGCAGTTAAAACTGTAAGTCTGACTTTGGCGATCTCCTTCTTCATACATTATTCGTTTAAAATAACAGAATTAGAAATCAGTAATAATTTAAATAAATAAGTCTATACATTTTCGAAGAAATAGATAAATCCTGAAATGGAACAGCCTAGAACATTTGTTGTCGACAGACGAACTTTGAGCAGTCCTTATTCTTGACAGCTTCCATTACTTCGTTGAGGTGCGCACTGACTGACGATTTTATTTCTGGATGTGGGTGAATGCGATGGAACGGAAATCTATAACAAAAAAAACATATACTAGAAAAAGTGATTTTGCAGCACGAATTTTCAAAAAATCTATATCAAAGTACATTAGCCTCAAAGAACAATCAAATATTTAGTTGAGACCACGTTTAGACTTAGTTTTGTTTTGTCGAGTCACGAAAACGGAAAACTCCTACTATAAGTTCGTTGATATTTGACAAGAAAAAGAAAATGCGTGTAAATGGCAAAACTTTTCTAATTTAATCAGTAAAACTGAACTGAATGATTGCTTTCTTCGAGGAATTTCATTTCTTTGCATAATTAAACATCAAACATATTGAAATTAGATTAATCTTCTTCTTAGGAATGCAGCTAGAAAAGGAGAGTTGTGTGTACTCTGCTACAGATTTACGAAATATTGTCAACCTGTTCGTTGTGACAAGAAGCACGTGAATCAAGCGAAGTTACCTTGGCGGCGGTTGACAAAAACAAATCGCTTAGAAAGAAAAAAATAAAAAAGGAAAAAGCACAAGAATGTTGTTTATTGCCCGCAGACGAAATTCTTTACTTTCACTATGACCTAGACATTGCTATTGCTTGTGGAAGTTATAACTCAGGATTCGTACACGCCTAACAACTAAATGGCAATAAACTTTTTCGAACATTTCTATCAACATCATCGCGTCAAAAAGATTACATTATAAAATGCTTAACAAAAAGCAAAAAGACGCACTATTCGTTTCAATTGAAGATTTTTACATGCGTGTGAGTTTGTAGAGTGGAACCGACGTACGAATTTTTTCGTTTGCGTATTTTCACATTTTTTTAATAAATTTAGATTCTTTTACTTAGTTTTAATCATCAACACACATGTGATATACACCATGCATCACAATTTTATTGCAATCAGTTCAAGTCTGTTGAATTTTTCGCATTTTGTTGCGCATTTCTGGTTGACGATGAGAAAAATTAGCAAGCACAACCAACACAAGGTGTTGAATCACAACCTTTTACATTGCAATTAATATCTTAGCTAATTATCAATAACGTTTCGAATACGTATAAATAAATAAGATTCTTAGGTAAAATTGCAATAATTGTGCCACGGCAACCAATATAAATAAATCATTGCATATTATATCAAGAATCAAGATCATTTAATTGACATAAATTTCCAGAGTAATGTAGTAATTTATATCTACATATAAGTTTAATTAATTCAAAGTAGATAAATTAATATGTGATCACATATGAATAGAAAGTCGTTAATTAATTAGGGCATTCTATTGTTTAGTATTAGAGTTAAGTTAGATCAACCAAAAATTGCACCTACAAAATGGCATATGAAACGAAAGCTAACCGACTTTTTACCTTCAAATATAATACGCAAATAAATAAAATGTATAAATGAAAAACTGTGCACGATGAAAGCTAAACAATACCATGAACAATGAGATGAATATAAAATCTAATCTTCTATAATATGCGTACCGATATCTGATCAATTCCAATCGAATAATAAATTCAAATTGGAAACACAATACTTTCCAATGATGCCGACTGGGATTGCCAATAAGTGAGTGATTGCACTAAATAAACAATGCATGATTAATCAAATTTGTAAATCAAATGAATACATCTCGGGAAACAAGTAAGTTACTTTCGAATTTTAATTAATCAATTAATTAATATTATTTGAAAAGCGCTGCACAGACTAACGAGGTTAATTAAAGTTGTCATTTATTTGTTCTTTTACATTATTGTTTATTATATTAATCAAATCCGTAATTAATATTTAAAAACTTTGAAGCTAAAAAATTTTTGCAAATATGGAAAGTATACAAATGATGTATGCCATCATTGCTCATTGCTAATCTCGCGAAGTATACTGAGCAAAGTATTTCAATGTGTCATCGCGCTAATTTTCTTTAATTGTTATTGCTTTTGCATGCATGCAGCTTCTGGAAACCTAACCACAAGCACAATAAAAAAGAATGCGATGTGCATATTTTCATCAATTTTACATTTGCTAACAAAACAACATCAATTAATTTGTCGTTAGAGTTTCATCAAGTCAAGTCGAGTGTAGAACAATTTATTTTATTACCATACTTTTTTGCACGTTAATTATTTTCATTAACACTTGATTTCGCCAGAACCTGTTAAGTTATTAAGAGCAACAGAAAGTAATTTTCACTCTCATTATTCTTTTTTATAATAATCCTTGCTCGACTCGCTCATAAGATCCTTGTCTTAAGAAGAGATTAAAGCAGTGCGTGCGTGAGAATGCATAATGCATCAATGAACTTTTCCTATTTTAATCTGTGCACTTGTACTTGAACCACCACTAAGAAAACATAAGAGAATGTTACAAGGTGAACCAGCCGAAAGTTGTTGCACTACTGACTTGGTAACTTCTTGTAAGTCCTTGAAGGACTTAGAAAAGCACCAAGTTTGTGGGTCATTGCCCGCCACGCCAAGGTTTACTTCTACTTTCTTCAAAGGCAAAGGTTTGTCGTTGACTTTTCTTCGCCTATATTTTACTTCGAAATAAGACAACAAAACCATCAACGAAGCAGTAAACACAACGCGCATCTAATGTAACACGGCGTAAAACCAGGCCACGAAGAACAGCAGTTCGACGATCCACGCCGAGGTGAAAGCTAAATTTACTTCATTTACAGCAATGAATGATTTTTCATGTCTGCTAAGCTTTTATCACTCTAATGTGCGTTCATAATTTACTCTTAATCGTCGAAAACAAGCGAAGAACATAAAAAACTACTTAATCTGCGCGAGTGCGCGACTTGAAAACTTTTAACTCTAATAGAAAGAAATAAATTTAAAAAAATACTCACATTGAAAGCAAGAGATTCATTTTCTTCTCCATGATGGCAACATTGTCCTCCGTTTGCTTCATCATAACATCGCAGAATAACCTCTTGGAACACCCTGTATCAGTCCACAGATGCGACGACGCCAGTTCTTGTATTTCACTACTAATACTGCTGCTATCGCCCAAATGTTGCAACTCCTGTTCCTTTAAGTTCTGCAAACTGCGCACAATCCTGCGATGCAGCTGATTTTGCTCCGAGTCAGGTTGTTGATTCATTTGCTTCAAAAACATGACGTATTCTTCGTGGGGTTGTTGTCTTAGAGCTCGCATCTCACCAGGTTCAAGGAATCTGCCGACGGCAGCAGCGCCCAAGCCGAGTGCAGCGCCACCTGCAACTAGTCCAATAGCAGGCAGGAGGACACTCCCACCGACTGGTAGTATCCCCATTTTTTTCTGTGCTTCCTGCGGGTGTGCATGGGTCAGACCCAAATTGTATGAGATTTTATGTGAGGCTTCCACCAGGGGTTCGAAGACAGGTCGCGTGAATTGTTGCATACGCTCAAAACCACTTTGGACGTTATCTTTGATACTTTCGGTGATTTTGACCCAAAATGGCTGCTCAGGTTTAGGTTTCAAGTAATAAGATCCGTAGGGATAGTTAAGGACGTCTTTTTTGTAGTATTCGATACTGTTAGGATTGTAGTGCTGTTTTTCGGGCCCCGAAGTGTCGAAATTCCTGTTTGGTTTAAGCTCGTAGTTGGAGAAGTCGCGTTCTTCCTCAGTTTGGATCCTGGCTGGTTGCACTCCAAGCTCCGGGTGAGCGTATTGAAGCACTGGAGTCCGCACCCCTTCGTTGAAGGTAACCGGAGATAATTTGGTAGCTGGCGTGTACATCGCTGAAGTTGGATAGGAATTGTAACTGTTTGGGTACTGCAACATCCTGCGTTGAATCTGTTGGTTTTCCTGATCCTGGTAACTTCGGTACCTCCTACTGTTGTGGTTCATGTAATCTCGCTTGGCTTCCTTCTGATTGATCTCTTTGATATAGTCAATCAACTTGGCGTTGGCATTCTTGTTGTCTTCTTTTGTAAAAGGTCCAAAAGTATCAACGCGCACATAATTCGGACGATTGTCCTGAATCGAATAGGGTCCTTGAGCTCCGCTGACATCTTCAACGGATTGTTTGAAATTGTCTTCTTTGGTGTAAGGGCCCGCTCCGGAATCACCTTCCAAATTTTTGATCGACGTTTTTGTTGCACTGTGACTGTTGGCATAGACCAGTTCACCGATAGGGATCGCCGCTGGCGGTTTATAACCATTTTCGTATGGGTACAGTTCACCATTTATGACACGTGCATTTCGCCATGTCTTGTATTTGTCTTGTTCGTCGTCAGGGACTCGCACACCATGAATCACAGGAATACCATCAAAGTCTAAAGTTACCGAACGCGACTTTTTCAGGTTTGCACTGCTCGGGGAGGCTTTCACGTAAATATCTTCGCTTGTAATGGTCACTGGTCGAGGCACATAAGGAATTCTAGCAATGCAAAAAACATGTCAAAATCACCATCAATTTGGATTGGATAAGATAAGAAAACCCAAATTGTAACTTACATGTCGCTATCAATGATATTGGAAACTTTCTTCTCTGTAGTTGATCGTGGTTCATTAATCTGATTCTGGATGTTTAAAGTTTGCGCTGCCCAAGATGGAGTGTAACTGTTGGCTGAAGATCCAACAGGTATCCAGTTGGTATAGACGGCTTTGGGACCCTCTGCATGATTGCTGTGACTACTTGATGGTGCATTCTTCGACTTGGGATCACGTTTCTTGACAATTAACTGGGTAATTGAACCGTCTCGGGTGAGTACTTCCAAAGTCTGCGTCTTGTCTGGGTCTAAACTTCTCGAAACTTTGAGTTCAGTGCGCACTGATTGCACTGCAGGTTTTTTACTTTCGGAGTAGGCTAGTGTTATAAAGGCGAAGATAAATAGGAGTCGCTGTAAAACAACAATTTATGCTTTTAATAATATTTATTAATTATTATGTTATTAATATTTATGATAAGATTTGGTTTTCAAAATATTTTTGGTTTCATGGAACGAGGAAGGCAAGCCTCGGTGGCGCAGTAGGCAGCGCGTAAGTCTCATAATCTTAAGGTCGTGAGTTCGATCCTCACCCGGGGCAAATCATTCTGTACTTACAATCTCTTTTGCAAATTAATTTCGCAAAAGATTAAGAAATAATAAGAGAAATTGCTTGCCATAAATGCTAAATCAAATATCAAATAAACGAAATCGAAAAGTGACCGCTACTTTTCATCTCAGTTTATTTGAATTTCATCTCCTTATTAGAAATAATTGCGATTGAAGTATGCGTATATGGTGAAGCAAGCAGATAGTAAGATTGTTTTAGATTATTATTATTCCGATCAAGTATCATTAGTCTAAACAGCATATTATTTAGCGAGTTAGCGCGTCCGAGAATGTGTAAAGTGTAAGTTGCTCAAGTTGTTTTTAATGCATTTGGTGCGTGCGATGAATAATGTGCTCTCAGGTGAAAGCACTTGAAAACACCGACACCGGACTCGTCGAATTCGTCGCTGTCGAAGACCGGACGAACCCATCAACACGGACGACGCTCCTTCTTCGCCGATCGCGTATTTTCATTGAAATTACGCCGGCGAAATGTTATTGACACCACCATGCCAAGCACTTTCTTTTCTATCTCTTTCGCGGCGAACACGCTTGGCAAGTGTTTTAAGAGTACGAATCTCTTAACTATTTGTGGAATTTCACCTGATTCGCATTCTTCTGCAATGCTCCGGAAATTCTACCTATAATTATTGTTGTAATGATCGTAACTATAAGTATGCAATAAAAACCAAATCAAACTATACACTTTAAGTAGTGTTTCACACTGCAAATATTTAAATTTCATAAAACGCTTATTGCTTTAAAGAAGTTGTCTCAGTTTTACAAATATATTATATTTGTTTTTGACATTCTTGAGAGTCTTCTTAGCTCTCGATATGGATTAAAATGCATCGAAATTCCATCGGATTTTTATGCGCGGAATTTTTGTAAACTTTCACGCATCTTTTCGCTCTCGCAACTTAAGAGTCTTTAAACTTCGGAAATGCTGCAAGCTACTTGAACATTAAAATGAGCATATTTACATTTAATCCGACAGTGGAATTTTGTCAAATTTCATCACGAAAATTCTCAACTTGTTAACTTGATATTTACTTATTATTGCTACATCAATATGTATACCTACAAATAAAATCTGTAAACTTTGCAAGTGATTGCTCAGTGCGCAGTGTGCAAAGATAATTGGATTTTTAAACTTTAATAAGTCCATATTAGATTAATTTTATATCAAATATAAGTTGCGTTTTTTATGAAGAAAGTAATTAACATGAAGTCTGCTTGTATTTGTTGTTATACATATTTAGTTAAGTCAGTTTGTATATAGTTGTCAGTTGTTATTAAGGTATAACAAGTGACCCACATTAAAATATGACTATACTGAGTGTTTCCAACTAAAGGTAGTAAATTAAATTCTAAAAACTGTTAAGAGACAAATGGATATTTTTTATGATTTTGGGAAACACTCTGTATAATGCAGAACATGAAAGGTAGTAGAGCACGAGGCATGAAGAAGATAGCACTTGTTAAATATAACGTTAGCTTGGCACTAGTTAGGTAGTGAGTGTGACTAATATTACAAATCGTCTTCGGCTTGATTTTTGTTAAGAAAAGAGAAGAAAGTGAAACTAATGTTGCTAAAACTAATCAAAACTGCGACCTGCGACTAGATATCAAATAACATGTGCTTCT
>JARJDT010025761.1:0-16454 GCA_030264655.1 Leptusa sp. GC000079 | reverse complement strand
TCTGATTAGATTTTGGGCCAGATCGGAAAATACCTAACCTAAAAAAAAAATCATTGAAAATTTAAAATGGCCATATCTTTGACCGTAGGCACTTTACGAAAAAAATGCATAGAAGCAATCTTTTAGAGAATTCAATTCTGCACCGCTTTTGTTATAAGCATTTTTTCTCTAAAATGCATTTTTTCATTGTCAAATTTGCAATTTTCAATTTAAATGTTCGCATTATAATTGAATGTTGTAAGCGTAACCATGGCAACCATAACAACGTAACTATGCATCCGTGTCCAGTGTGGGCACCACATGACTTCGTGGTCATACAGGTACAGAACATTTGTTAGATTTGTTTTAAATCGGAAAGGCACAGTTTTCTAATAATTTAATTTTTTATGTACGATCTGGACTTAGCATTTTTTCCAAAGTCAAAATTTTGCAGAAAAATGCAGCAAAATTACTGCAAATTTAAAAAGTGTTTGGTGTTCCGTAAAGGCCTTAAATCTATCAATTTTTAAAATAAATTGTTCTTCAAGTTTCAAGTCAAAATTTTGCAGAAAAGAATTTTTCATTGAGAAACGGTAAAACTGAAATTGAATCAAACAACTGATTTTGGGGTTTGAAAACAGCCTAAAAAGTGTATTGGGGTCCAGTCAATATACATTATATGATTCCTATTAGATTTGTTATGTTTTGTCAATTTTTTAAAGGTCCTGCCAGCCCAAGTCCACCAACAGTGGTGAAATGTTCATTCGGCGGAAAATCTCTAACATTATCCTTGTGCAACGGGTGTCTTGGAAAGAGCGAACACGTGGACACATTTCGCGAGTTGCAATTATCCTTCCCAAACACAACCGAGAATCAGTCGGTGCAAACCCTCCTTGATTACTACTTGCAACCAGAGAAGTTGAGCGGTGATAACCAATATCATTGCGACTATTGCGAGGGTTTAACTGACGGCGAACGGGTGACGAGCATCATTGAACCGCCACAACGGCTTATTCTAACCTTGAAACATTTCCGCTACGATCCCGCCACGCAGCTCCGTACGAAATTGTTGCAACGAGTGCACTTAGACAATAACATCATTTTAGACAACCATCAATACCAGCTGTATGCGGCTGTAGTGCATTGTGGTTCCAGCGTCGACTCCGGTCACTATTACACGTACGCTAAGGAGGACGAAGTTTGGTACAAATTTAATGATTGTTTCGTGAACAAAAGCAGCGCTGGGGAGTTGTGTGGCTTGCGGCCACCAGAAGCACCATATATTTTGTTCTACCGTCGCTCCGACTGCAAGGACCCAGATACGCTTAACAAGCTGGAACTGTCGCCGGAATTGCTGTCTGTTATAGTACGCGACGCGCGCGAAATGGATGCGGAGAAGCGGCGGCCTCAGCAAACGCTTACGTTTGATAGGAACCGGCATAACCGGGACGATGATCCGCCGCCGCCCGGTTGCGGTGGTGGTGGCTTTATGGACTCCACACATAGTCGATTTGTATGTTAAGCAAATTTGAAATAAAATAAATTTAAATAATGGTACAGATGCGTTTAGGATGGTTGATTATTTCACATACATTTTGTTGCTTTGAATATAAATTATTTAATATAATAATATTGTTATTATACATTATATATATAATTGTATATTGTAAATATATTCAATCTCTATAACGTTCTGTTTGTTTGCGTTAGTTTTCGGTAATGTAATATGTACTTTTGGAAAAACTCAATGATAAATTGTTATTGAACAGTTAAAAACTAACTTGAATAATATATTTTTAAATTTTAACATTGTATAACTTGTAAAACATGCTTTGCTTTCTAATGGCTCTTAATAGCTATTTATGTACCGAGGGAATAATGTACTGCGTTATCCATATAGTGTTGGCAAAGAAACAAATGTTATGTTGGAGAAGTATTTTATTCCCTTGAAACATTAGTTTATTAATTTTGTCTATAGTTTAATTTACTTAACAATAACAGTTTGTCTTTTGAGTTTATTGAACAATTGAATAAAACATAAAGTATTAATGGTCAAACTTTGTTGATTGATACGTTGGTGATCCCAGTCTCAGTTTAACTTTACATAATAATTGACCCAATAAAATACGATATTAAACAAATTATTCAACAGAACGTTGTTTTACTTGATTTGATTTAGTGTTCTTTAGTTTATATTGTGTGCTTATGTACAGTTTATTTCGATTCCATCACATTTTATTTATTCAATAAAAAAACGTTTTGTGTATTCTTATCTTGTTGATTATTTTTGTTTTTTAATTGGGGCTCTAAGGCACTTTCCTGTAACTCCTAATTGTACAATTACGATCCTATGAATGTACTTTACGACTACATCGCGTATGCACCATTTTAACGTTGTAGGTGTAAAGTAAAGTGATGCAAATACACAAAACATTTTTAATCCTCTTACATGTTTCATTTCCTCTTAATTGTCTAATTGATTCTTACAATTTGTTACCATAATAAATGCAGTAACATTTTCTAGTTTAGTTTGATCTGGTGTTATCTAATTTTCGCACCAAGTAGAGTTGAAAGTCTTTGATTCTTAACAATTTATGAATTTATTAATTGTATTTAACTTTAATAATACGGAAATTTGGATGTTAATTGGCATTGATTAGAGTAATTAGATATACACTTAATTATTTATTACTCTGGTTGGATTTTTGATAATTTGTATAAATAATTGTTCTCAAGGAAGGAAGTAAAAAGCTAATAAATTGAGCACGTTTTCTTCATGCTGATTTGGTAGTGCTAACGGCAATACCTTGTTCTATTAAGGGGGCAGTGTCAGGATGGTTTTTGGCTAATGGTAAAGGGGATTTAACCATTTCGATGCTCCATGGTTCAAGTAATGTGCGCCCGTTATTATGCGGTGGGCTGTCTTGGTCCGGAAATTTGACCGACTTTCGATGCCCTCGGCCGGCTGTATTCGGCGATGCCTCCTCGGTGGCCATCGATGTGTGTGGACCTGTTCCTGTAGGACTTTGCGTTGGCGACGCCCGTGTCTCGTTATAAGTTGCCGCACGTCGCAGGAAACTTGTTGCTGTTGGTTGCGTACTGTAGTGAATACTGGGAATCTGTAATGCAAAAGTTTTATAGCATCTTGCTGAAATTCAATCAATTTCAATCGGCGATAATTGCATATGAATCAAGCATATTGCATGCGCGCATTATTGAATTCCGTGCTTTGTTGTACCGATAATAAATTAACAATAAATAGGAAATAAGGACACTGTTGTTGCTTGTAGTATTGGAGTTGTTTTTTATATTAGAATAAGATTGCTAATTTTATTATGATCTATTTATCATGCTACAGATATTTTATGATTACGAAATTACCTCGACAAATTTATGTATTGGTTATTAAATAAACATTAACAAACATAATTATGGCCCCCGTAAATAGGTATACGTAGTTAATTGCATTATCGAATATCCTCGTTGTTCGATCGAATTGAAATTTGATATCTAGGCTTGCTAGGACTCTAGAATACAATTTCTAAATTTGGACCCAAATCAATTCGGAAACAAGGGTAGTTTTGTTTTGAATGTCAATATTTATATACAAGATGGCCGATTTCTCCGCCATTATTAACTTTTGATGAGCTTTTTTGTGAGCTATTATTTCAACTAATTAACAAATGTTGTAATCAATCATAGTCTATTCAACTTTAAAATATTGGTTGCTTGCACCCACCCAACTAAACGGAAAAATCCAGGAACAATTCTTTATGTTATGCCGTTGCGAAGCTCGGGAATTAATCTAATCTTGTATCTATTATAGTTCTAAAAATAAACCTGTTTATTAAAAATGCAAATATCCCACAAAGAAACTCTAGGTGGTCCAGGCAGTAAAGTCTAATTTGCTTGCGAGCCGTCTTTAATGCATCGGGTAATTTTCTCATCGCTATGCCTATAATAAAGAGAGCAAGCTCGCTTTTCCATTGTCCGTTATTAAGAAGTACTGTTTCCATCAGCAGTTTTCGTCCTGCTTTTCCGCCGCTTGCTTAGTGTTCTCTTTGTGCAAAATACTAATAGTGAAATGCAGCTTACAGCTTACTCCATACCAAACAACACACAACGGACAAAAGAACTCGATGTGTTTTTGGTCCATGCTCTCGTGTGTGGCTTTACTTTTCTAAAGTTACATCGTATTGTGTTTTATCTCAATGGTGCGGGTTCCTATATTAAATATAAACATAGGATCTCTTGTGTTTTCCCCTAAGATCAAAGAAAAAGCTAAGATCCTCTTGCCATCTGCGAAGTGCTCAATATACTTAGAAAGCTCCCAGCAGCCAAGGACCCAGGTTAACTTGCGTTGAGTATGGAAAATTAAACTCTTAGGGGCTAAAGTTTAGTTTAGTTGTTTGTACTACCAACTAGCCACCTACAACTACCAACATAATTATGCACATAGGTATACTTCATATTTATACCTCATATATATGTTATGCAATGTAATGCTAAGCTCATTGTGCGGATGTGCTGAATTAAGTTGGAAGTGTAGCATGCTTCATATTCATAATTACAACAGATTGTAACACACAACACATCAACGCATGCATGTGTTACAAGATAAATTTATGCAATGGTTCCAGACTAAGTTTGGCGAAAATATATTACCCTGATTATATCGTCTGTCGCTCGTCCTCTGCCCTCTTTTAATTCTTGAAATTGAGATACAACACACAGCAGGGCATAAATCTGGAAAGATAACAACGCCTATAATAGATATTAATCATTTTTACACAAAGAAATTCTTGGAGTACTAATTTTATAAATTACACTTAATTGCAGATTTGAATCTAATTAATAGACATCAGTCTGGTCTGGCAAAATTGAAAAGGGTAATTCGAATAAAAACGATTCCATTTTCCAATGCTTATTTTTCATTCTAAACTAAAATAACAATATACTATACATCATATTTTAAATGAAATTTTAAATGAACGTTCTGAAAATCCAATATTGTGTAACAAAATTTCATTGTTGAAATATGCAGGTGCGCCGAGTTACATTATAACATAAAACTCGACCTAAATAGAAGACGATTGCTGCCTGTAAGTAGGATATGCACAGCATACAAGCAAAAAACAGGAGCAGACCTAATATGATTCGTTATGTAAAAATATAAAATAAAATGGGAAATCCTTATGCAGACGCAAGGAATGTAACTTTTAGAGGGAAAATTCTTCTTGGATATGGTTTATTCGCACATAACTTAAGTTAAACTACATAATTAATGAGTCATAAGACTCCTAAGTAAGAAAATTACTTACATGTATTATTATGAGGAAGAAGTCAAGTGTGAATAATATGGAATTCAAAGGATTGAACTTGAGCTGCAACCAAAGCAAACGACAACATTATCAGAACGTACTGGTTAGAAAATACACCGAATTTACTTCATCCACGTGAAGCAGTTTCGTCGTAGTTTTCTTTCGTTAACTAATTACTTACTGTGTGTTCGAAGAACAAGTAGAGGCAATGCGTCATGTCGACAAATATCAAAGGAATAATCGTCCCCACCCATGGTATAAACATCCATCGTTTATCCTGCACAAACGAAGGACATATTAAGATAAACTGTGCATTTTCTTGTTGCTTTTGCATTTGCTTTAGAAGTAGATTTAGTCAACTCAACAGTGTGCACATGTTCATTGAAAATCTGCGCGTTGGTCCTGTATGGCGTAAGTTCCTTTGCATCTCTTCAGTGACGCGCGTCTCAAATTCGAAACATGATGTACAAAGGCGGTTGTTAATTAATATTGTTTGAATGACTACAACTAGAATCTGCTCAATATGCACAGGGTAGAGATATAAAGGCATTCTCTACCAGAATTCTGCCAACATTGATTGCATAGTATAAAATAATCATCATATAGAACGTGTTTTGTTCTTATTTCGTTTTCTTATCATGAGGGTAGCGTAGCTCGTTCGCAATAAGGGTTGATCCGTTAATTAGTAACTACCAATGTTTTAAATTAAGAGTGAGGTAAAGCTACGCATATTATAGCAAGTCTACAAAGTTCTGCATACTCACCATGTGTAGTCCTAGTAAAAGAAATAAGGATGTGATGATTCCCATTGATGAAATACTCAACAGCAGAATGGTGAAAACGATTGATGCTGAAAGATATCGGAAAACAAATTGCGTAGTGTTAGGTGCAATGTAAAGTCTTGAATCCTTTGAATTTAAATTATTTACGATCTGGGTTACTACTTGCAGCGCAATAAATGTAAAACGTTCGAACTTACTAGGCGAAGTTGCGTTGGGTTCTATTATACTGCTATGCCGAGGAAGCGTGTTGTTGTTTCGCAAATGCAGAAGTTCTTCGTGCAAAAGCGTCGACATTGTTGCAGCGTTCAACGTGAAATATACCTGAAACAAATAACACAGCTTGATTAATTTCGATCGCTCGATGCGTTTCGGTGTCTAGCAGTCTAGCACTAAAACAATTAATGTAATTTATTGGACGTGTATACTTCGACTTGGTGTATTTCTTATTCCCTATAGGATCGCAAATAACGGAATTTCGTTGATGTAGCTTTATAAAATGTTTCATATTATGATATATGAGATGAGAAAACGTATTTTTTTAATGTTAGAACATGCATAAAGAAAAAGGCATAAAGATTTTTCTGAATTACTCTTATTACCAAGTTATGTTAGCCACGGATTTAAAATTTCATTTATTCAAAGTCATTTTTGTATGCATAATGTTGGTTTTATGATTTTGCGGTAAAGCCCCTGGTCCCAAATTTACATCGGCGTTATTTTAACTCTCTTGTAACGCACACGTACGTGCTTTTGTAATGTTTCGCATATGCAAACATTTTGACATGATAAATTCACGCTTCTTATATCTAGATATCAAAAATTATCTTCGTCCAAGGTGGTCATGGATTTTATTAGAATTGTATCTTCACATCCAGTCATTATCCTCCAGACCAAACATTAAATATTACCTAATCCTATATTATAGTTCATTCTAAAACACCCAGCATTTACCTATTCAAGAAAATCTATTAAAAATGGTATTCAGGAATAGGTTGACGGCTTGGCGATTAATATTTTGATCGATTTTGTAGTGCAATTTATGCGTTGTTATTTTAAATGTCGATGCACCTGTTTTGATATTATAAAAGCAGCTGTAAAAATAATATATAAACATATAACCAAAATGTTATTAAAATAAATATCGATACATTATTGTTACGGAAAATTGAAATTAATTGTTTTTGATATTTTACAGATATTTTGGGTTAAAATATTCCAATATGTTAGCTCCACTTAATTGAATTTTAATAAATCATATTTGCGTGTTTAGTCTAGTATGAAGTTTGAATTAAATATGGATTTAACATATATACTTTTAACATACTCATATTGAGATAAAAATATAAATGCAATTATTTCATATAAATCATTAATGAAATAATAATTCAATAAATTAATTTTTCACTAATCATTAAATTCATTAAATTCATCATTAATTATTCACTTAACTGTTTTCTGTTTTATGTCAGTTCTTATTGGACACCAATAAGAAATCAAATCCGACAAATTCCTCCATCAAAAGTTTGTTATTATCTGTATAGTTTTTTTTTTATGAAAAAGTGGTTGGAAATGCCAAAACCCTTATAAACGATTCATGCAAACAGAGCGTACGCAGAGTTTGATAAATGCAAAATACACGTGATTTATAGTTAGTTACTATAATGCTAGATCTAAATCTATAGGAAAATACTAAATAGGATTGCACAATAGTTTGGTTGGATAAATTTGAACACGTTTGAAATTCATCATGTGCGTTGTGCCAAAATTAATTGTGTTGTGATGTCCAGTGTTCTATTCTACTATATGAAACGTCTGAAACCAACATTCCATTCATTCAACCGATATCCCTTTTAACACTACTATGGCTATAAACCGAAATACTTATGCTAATTTATTGCAGTCACCGTCCTGTACTGGAAAATTGAATGTATAATGGTTGTAATAGTGAAGGCTCATTCCGCAATCAACATTTATTACCCAAAGGCAAAGCTGTTTGTTACCCACGCTAGTCGTAATCCTAGGATTTTTGTTTCAAACTTCTAATTGAATTATAAATAACAAATAAGTTTAAAATGAGTATTTTGCTGATATAGTTTGCAGAAAGTGAACAAAACAAAATGTAATTGTCACTTGCAGTTGCAGTAAAAGTTCAAGAAGTGCTGAAATTGAAAATTTGAAGGATATAGCTTGCAGCATACTTCCAGATATCAAATAGACTTATACACTTATAGAGCTGACGGGTTTATGTCATCGGACAATCCTTCTGTATTGGTGCAATTACATCGAACCTTTCGGCAACGCGTAACGGGTATTGAACTATTGTCTGGAAAGTCTAGTGCGAACTATACAGAAATTGCCACATAGAAGACTAATATGTCCGTTATCACGTAACCGGTACAAACAGGAAGGACACGTAAAATCACGATCATGGAAGGGAAGCGGATTTATACACTAATGCCATGTCTATTATCAACCGTTAAAAATGTGTGTTTTCCAGATTAGTCCTGATGTTATCCGCATTTCAACTAACCGGCCCTAATATGCGAGTGGTAGTTTTAATGCCCTATAGGGCGTGAACACGTTTTAGCGCCCGCAACGCAAGTTTGTCTAGTAGCTAATAGGTAGCGCTCTGGTAATTTAATTAATATTGTATTATCTAGTATAGGCAAGCTCAACTACCATTAAATTATTAGTAAATTAAGGTTCTGCCAAGTTATCTTTCTTTGCTGCCAGCAAAGAAGCCGCGGGCAGCAAACACCGCCTTCCCACCCTTGTATCAAACTATGTATACTAGAATCTAGGATAGAGTCGCGCTAGGATCCAGTATATGATATTCCGACTTGAGTCTAAATTCTTGATAGATAATTGATTAAACAGCTTGAAGAAGTCAAATAGTCGAATGTAGCTGACGTAGAGCCTACATGTAGGTAATAAAAAATAAAGTCTACAACCTACACAAGCCAAGAGAAAAAGGTGAAAACACACAGTAATAGATAAAGGAAGGATGAAAATCACCTAACAAAATGGCTAACACGCACTTTTAGATGCTGTGAACATGAAATGGGTTTTCACCTATACCAACTGATGAAGACTACATGCTATTCAAAATAAATTCATTTGAAATATTGTTCTGATTTTGAATATACATTTCAATTAAGTTAGAAATTGATTGAATCATCTTCTCCGTATTTGTTAGTTGCTATCGCCGAAGGCAACAAGCATTAAATTGCCAATTATAATATAATTTGTTCTCATTTTATTGTATACGGATATCATGGTAGATTATAGCAAACGGAAGTGCCATAAACATCGTTAAATTCTCTGCACTTATTGCGTAATCCATTATTTGGATAGTTGGCAATTAATATGAGTAATAATTGGTCGTTCCTTATGCGGTGCGCATTCCATGTTTTGCCCCTAATTGCCCTATATTATTTATCAAACAAATTGTGGTTGCTAGCGCAAGAATGCTGGAAACGAATGTACGTTTCAATAAAGTGCGATATGTACAGACGTAAATTTATATCTGACGGTTTTGATGGTTCATAATTTCAGCAAATATATTTTCGGTTATTTTAACATATCAATATTCCATGTTGATAATGTTTGCACGTTTCTTGTAACAATTTATTTAAAAGCATAGAATTTATGTTAAAACATAAAACTCCGTAATAAAGTAAAAGAGTTCACATTCGATAATTGAGTGCGAGTGCTGAACTTGCATACAGAGTATTTTGTAGGTCCTAAAGTGCCTACATTCCAAGCCCGAAGGTGTTTTACTTTAGGATGTTTTGTTGCCATTTTTGCTACAGCTGCCAAACCAAAAGTATTGGAAAACTCTACTTGCTCGTGCTCGAGAGTTGTAAACTTGTGGAAATTTTCACACATCACACATGCATGTTAGAATGTTTGAATATACAGAGTGAATCGGTAACATTGACTATATGAATAAATCGTCATTGAATTTGGTATGCATATTTGGTCACGTATAGTACTTCTGTTGAGTTATTATTTTGGAAAATGGAAGTTTGATGCTTGCTGCTGATTTATCTATTTTATTCACTTGTAAATCTTGTAAATATTTTTGTGTGGTTAATCCATTAGAAAGCATATATCATAACAGTTTGAAACTATTTACAACAAAACTTTTTATTATTTTCGTTTCCTTACGAGGTCGACAAAAACTAGCCAGTTCATTGTTCGTTAACATGCTACCAAACTTTTTCTTGTCGATTTCATCGAAACTGTTTTCGCGTATATTGACGCCGCCGGCAGACGAATCAACAACAACGATTTTAAAATGCTTACACTCACAGCAGATGGTACGATGAGCCATGGAAAATGTCACTTAACGTGACGATATTATTTATTTTTCTTCCCAGCGTTCCACGGTTCCACTTCCAGGCGATAATGCACTTTAACAACATGGCAAAAACGCAAATATCCATAAGAAACTTCAAATTTTCCTTTGTTTTTTTTCTTCATCGTTTTCTTGTACTAAGTTTGAATGAGGATAGGAGAAAAATGCTGGGAATGGGGTGGATTTTCACATTACAAACGAAATAGTAAGCATCGCTATTTTCCTTAAACACTCAACATGCTGTTTTATGTGAGTCGCTGTGTTTTCAACACTAGACATTCTGCTGCCTTTTGAAAGTTGCATTCAAGGAAATACATGAAATTACGTGGTTTAAATGTAGAATTTAAGTAAAAGCAAGAAGCAAGAGCTTGAAATGCACGTGAAAAGCGGGTCATTTAAAAAGTGCATTTAGCAAATGGAAAGAAAATACAAATTTTGCTCTTCGAATGCATTTGCAGATAGAGCAAAACAGCTAAACTTATACGTACTGGAGTACTCAAGCTTGTATAAGCCCAAGCGAAACATTGCAAGGTTACAGTTGTTACTTTGGTGTGATGTGCTGAAATAATCTCGAATATTCGTTTGGAATTATTGGATAGTTATTATTCTCTTTCAACATTCAAAAATACCTTTCAAGTAAACAAATTTGAATTTGTTTTCCTTAAATTATAAGAATCAAATCTGTGTCACATTTGCAAACCTGAGAAATCTAATCTTGGAATTCTTGAGGCTACCTACTTGATTGGAAAACAAATTATGTATCAACTTGGAATGTACCAATGCATATGAAATTTACTTGCAATACACTCAGGACTCAGGATCAGTTCACAACTATCTTACTATTCAAGCGTAAAAATACATGTTGATTGCAAAAGGGAAAAATAAAAATAGCAAATTCGCAGAATACATCAAGCCTGCCGTAACAAATATTTGGAGATATATCAAATGTTAACATACACTCTTGTGTACTTTAATTTAAATGTCAGCACAAAAGAAAAGGGTTGAGTAGCAATAAAATACGTTTTATCATTTTCATTTTTCAGGAATAATAAAAATGTTAACAATAATTTCTTGTTATAAAAGCACAATTTTTCAGTACCGGAAAAACACGGATAATGCAATATTCAAACTCTCGTTTTATACACAATTAGGTAAATCTCAACAACATTAATTTTATTTCCAATATAAACTAAATCTTCAATGTAGTTGACTAAGAATCGAATCAAAATCATCACAAACTTAGTTTACTGTTTCTTTTTGCAAATCAATCAAATCAATGCTGTTGTTTTCCAACTTCACAAATTAAGAAAGAAAAGTACAAAGCAACAGATGTTTCAAACTGAAAGTTGTTAAACATTTTAATTTTCCCTTGTCGAAGCTAACACTTTAATTTATCGAAAGTAAATTCATAGATCTCTATGCTGTCGAAAAGAACGATTTCATACTTGCTGAAAGAATGTAAATCGTGGTTACGATAATAAATAAATATCATTGTAGTGAACCCAGAAAGACAAAAGTAATTCTTTTAATTTTCTTTTCCCAAAACTCATGTTTTCTTTGTGTTTTGTGTTGTGCAATGCTTCCACGTCCACCTTCTTGCCAAAAACAGAAAATAGTCCTTGAAGAGCGCATTTAATGAACGCATTTTGGTAGACGTGTTCGTTACTTGTAACACGATAAGGATAAGAAAACAAACAAATAGGTTGAAAAAGAAGCATCTTTAGTTTAGGTGATTTGTTATCAATTTAGAAGGACGGTATTTCCTTTCCTCCAATACCGAATAGACGTGTAGGTTTAATACATGAAGATTGAGTGGTGCTGCCGAATGTTCATTAGTTCTCTTTCAAGTTAAAACTGAATTAACTCAAAAATACTAAAATAGAAGGAGATCATTAAAGTTGTTTATGTTCGCAGGGAATTTAATAAAAGGTGACTTTTTAAATCTACAGCAAGCAGCATCAGGTATACAATGAAGCAACTTTTAACTGAAGACCCATACAATATAAATTTGATAAAATAAAAGTTTTATAGACATTCTGCTAGTTCCTGTCTATAAATATAAAATTGAGAATTGTGGCATTAACCTTTTACTCGCGATCGCATATTCAATGAATCTGCCAACATCCAACATCTAATTCTAATAGCAACATTTATTCACAACGGATCGTCTTTGTGTTACGACCGAAGCAGCACAAGGTTGATTGTGGCAGTAAATTGATTTTAGCCCTTTATAGTGTATCGTGTATCGTATTCGGATAGTAGGAGACGAACGGTCTTGTAATTGATTTTTAATGGAAAGATGTTAGAAAACGACTTAGTTGACATCAACTTTGATGAAGTCTCATAATGTATGTAAGATAATAGTGAATTACTCTATTCAACCAAGAAATTGACTAAAGTTTATTTGTAACGTTGATGGACGTTGGTTCTAAAAGTAGTTTCAAAAGTTCAAATTTTTGACTTATGTAGGGGAGCTTCACAATATTCAATTTCCGTAACGATATTCATTTATTTCTTAGAACATATTGCTGCATACTCATTTTGTCTTGCTTTATTCATGCATCAAGAATACATACATACCTATACAATACTGATACAATGCATGTAGCTTCTTTTCGATATTATATCAGAATACGAAATCCATGTCTTACTGCAGATGCCATTTTTAAATGCAATACCTAATGTTTAGAAATACTTAAATATCAAACTACAAAAGATTTGTATGTGAGTTTGATATTATTTATGGCGCGAAATTCAACTGCGCTTCAGTATTATTTGATCACTATGTATAATACTTGCCTGTATGTATACTTGTGTATAAAAGACTAGAATAGTCTTGATTTATTTAGGTAAAGGAGTCTTCTTTTTATGTCAATAAACATTTTTCTGAGATTCGGAGTAGAATAGTTTAACACTAAAACCAAAAATAGTGACAAAGCCAGAATATTCACTGTTTATCTTATCTTACAAGCACAAGCTGTAATTAGTAGATTTGGCATCACTCAATCAAAAGGGAATTATGGGGCTTTAAAGTTTAAATGCAAATATTATATACTAAACCAAAGCAATACAGCCAGACAATTACATAGCAACAAAAGAAAATAACATTGGAGTAGAGAGTAAAATCTAAATGGGTTTACGATAGTAGGGATATTACTTTAAATATATTGGCAGATTTTTTAAGGAAATTTGCTTTTCAATTTTGTTGGGCGAATTTATATGCACTCTGCCTTTTGCCGAAGTTTCACTTCTTATTAATAAAATAATTCAATACTGAAATAGTGATAATAATAATATGTTAGATGCTGTTCGTATCTGGTAATATGCAGTAGATACATACACTTAACTCTGAACTTATCTAATTAATGTGAATATGATTGAAATGGCATTAATCAATTCGATGTTGCGTTGCGCCGTTGTTGGGCCCACACATAAACATATGAATTCCAATAAGTTCAATGTCTATCTATTCCGCAAGCATTTCATAATTGAGAACCGCCAAACAGTATTTTGCTATCAACGCCAAAACTAAAAAAAAACACCTAATCTCCATTTTTTTTAAAGATCGAAGTAGTTTCGCCAACTTGATGTCCATTTGAATTACATTGGAGACAGTGACGCTAACAACTGCATTCTTTAAAAAATGATGCATATCAACTTTATGATATATGTATACACATTTAACAAAGCATTTGATTATTTCATATTGTGTTTAAATATCGGGACCCTGGTGCCTCCTCATAAACTCCCCTGTCATAAAAAATGGTTGCAGCAAAGGAAAATTTTACTGCAAGTTTAAACTTTTAAATTAAAATTAGTTGCACAAGGCGTTTGGTTACATCAAGTAAGCTGATGGAATTATGATTTTATGCTTCCTTAAATGCTAAGTAGTAAAGTACGAAATAGTTTCCTGAATCGCAAACACAACTGCACATACCTATACATATTTCAATGTAACGTTTTCCTTTACATACAATCCAATTTTGTATAGTTTGTTTGGAGCTAGATTTAAACAAAATCTAAATTCTAAGTTCAGACATGATAATAAGTATTTCTTGAAAAATATAAGTATTATATCGGTTGAATTGAATAATTTTGCAATTCCCTTTTCTAGATATGTATTTCTATCAAAGTAAACATGTCATTTAGTTGGATATGAGGCAGTAGGCAGCAAGAAATAAATAATGTCTATAATATGAATATGTGATGTACATATTATTCCGAGTTGCTTTTGCACATTTATTTTTGCACGTGTAATGTTGACAGTCTATTTTGATCCTGCATAGCATCTGACAAGGCATAATCCATAATAATAAGTAATCGAGTTTCGTCAATCATAATTACTATCCATTTCCATTACTGATTACGCATTATTACGAAAACGTGCCCATTGTGATTTGTGGGGATACTGAAATACTTGTTTGCCTTCTGGGGGGCGGTTTTGGTTTCGCCGCCTATAGTAATTAAGAGAAATTTATATTTCAGAAAAACATATTAGACCCCAAAAAAATATGATTTTGAAGTTGTTATTCCTGGAAATACGTAATATTATTCAATTTCAAAATAATTTGTTAAATTTGTGAGAATAACAGTTATCATTTATTATTAGAAGATCCAAGGTTAGATTTTTATTTGATCGCTTGTTACATATAATCAGTATAATTTAATGTTACTTATTTATCTCGAAATACTTGCAGTCTGTTCTGCTTTTAACCATCGTCATATTTCATGATCAGTCAATTAAGAGATTTCATATTGGATTTGTGCGTTGGTAGTATAGCATTTCGGATGACAACAAAGAACCCTTAAAATGTTTCGATGGACTTTATATTTGACATACCCAAACATATTTGTTAAGATATATTTGATTCTTTTATCAATATGTATAGAATAGAATGGGAATCGTCCGTGGATAAATAAGAGCCGATTCAGAACATACAATATACAGGGTCGTATTTATTATGTCCGCGTAAACACTCATTGTTAGTATGGTCATATTTATTTATGCCAATATCAATGCCCTAAAGAAATGATAATTTGTTTAGTTGACAATCTGACATGCGTATTCATTTCCATTATATTTGAACTAAAATAACATGGGAATGGTAAATGAGGACGCAGGGCCGTCGCAATAATAGAAAAACATTCCCAAATTCGAAGGCATTAAACACAATGAAAATATTTTTGTACAAAATTAAAAATATCCTGGCAAGTAACCTGACATTTTAAGACGTAACGATTTCTGAACATCCGGAAATATAACGACTGGGGAAGTTTGTTTCACTCGTTTTCCGCTCTCTACACCCCTGAATCATATAATATAGTCGAATTCGTTTGGTGGAAATCGATTTCCTGTCACAACCTTTACAATCGTAACATTCTGCACAATTTAACCATTTCAAAATGCGAATAAAGCCACATTTTATAAATATATGCGTAGGACAAATTATCCTTCTTGCACGCTAAGCTTAAGAATATTTTTATTTATAAGTATACAGCAATTCTGTATAATTAGACCGGGTTGCACATTTTTCCCGGTATTCCCTTCTTACCGTTAGGGTACCAATTTTAATTTATAAAATAAAATCAACTTGAAAACATCAACTTTTAAAAGAATAATTTTTAATTTAAAATGTTTTGTCGCTTCGTTTGAATCGTTTACTTAACAAAGGCAAGAAATGAGAAACAACTTCTTATACTAATAATTTCATCAAGAATAAAATAGCATATTTTTCGATGGCAAATCAGAAAACTCCTACAATTACAAAATGTATTTTGTCTCGTTCGTTTTTATTCGCACTTTACAAGAAGTGAAGTAAGTGGCATTACTAGAGGGAATTCATAAACAAAGTCGAAAGGTGAAAAGGAAAAGATGTCTTTGGCAATATGGACATCAATCATTGAAGTCTTATATAGGACTAGAAGGTATATGTTGGCCATTTGACAACTAAAAAGTGCGGCCCGCATGGGGCAAATATGAACTTCTGTGCAGGCAAGAAACTAGCATATACG